>JAVQJD010101131.1:0-47824 GCA_036023655.1 Nannoperca australis
CCCCCCCCCCCCCCCCCCCCAAAAAAAAAAAAATTAAGTCCAGTATTTGTTGGACCCTTTCCTCTAAAATAAAAAAGAATGGATAGCTAAGACGCTTAACCTAACATTTAAAAACCTCTAATCACCACTGCATGAAAAACAATAGGCGAAACACCGGTATGAACTACCAACTTCCTTATGAGGTGCACAAACAGCTGGATGATAAAAGTGATGAAATCAATGGAGACAGACATCGAAGACTGGAAAAAGTGCTGTGTTTGGTTTAGAACCACAATTACTACTATAGCTCCTGTCAGCGCTGTCCGAAATCGGTATGTTTATAACTGCAAACAGTACAAGTATTGAATATAAGTTTCTCTATATACAAAATGGTACATTTATATACATATACAGATTTTGAACATGAATGCAGTTTGTGCAGGAATGAACTGAAGCCAATACATTTATACTTCATGATCCTTGTGAATCGCCTTACAGTTTTCCTCTCCACTGCTGTTAGACTTAGAAATCAGTCACAAATGATTCATCGTAAACAATTTTAGCCAGGGACTTAGTCCACAAAGCCTTGAGACAGTGTCATCCATACAGTATTCCAGAAAATCAAGCTCTTAGAAATGTTATAGGGTTTATTATAAGTTGTAGTTGGCACTATCTACTGTTTATTAAATTATTATAGTTCGTTCTCTAAGCTGTGTGGTTCATCAGTTCACCATTGAGGAAACTTATGTAAGCTTGAAATTTTCAAAATGCCCATTTCAGCTGGAACTGGCTACAAAATGGATGAAGGCCATGGCAAAGGAATGCTTTGATTAGAGTAACTAAAAAGTAAATTATATATCAATATATTCATAAATAAGGTATTCATCTTTGATGCATTGATTAAAAAACTAGGGTTTATAAAGTTATTCACAGTATTTTTTCAGTATACTTAGGTGCTTAAGAGTGTTTCTACATGAAGAGAAACTGGAATGAACATGAGCTATTCAAATTCATTTGCAGAAGTAGACCAACGTATGCCTCACCTCACATTGGCTGATTATTAAGTTTTATCATTAAATTACCCTCAGGTTTCCGATCATGTTTACTTGAATTGACTTTTTCTCTGAAAGTTGGGTATTTAAGACAGCAGAGGGAAGATGATGCTGCACTTGTTGGCACTTGAGGGTCTGAACATCAGCATCTCTCTCACATTCTTGTATTCCATGGCTAAGCAAGACACTTGTTAGAAGATTGCTTGAACAACACTGTAACCTGTTCAAGAGATGACAGACTCTGTGTCTGCATAGAGTAAAGGGACATTTAACAACAGCACTGCCCTGCCTTTCTTGGTATATGTCAGGTTCTTACCCTGGCTTTCTCATCTCGTTTTACAGTATGCGTAGAATGGGAATGACTAGAATGACATAGACAGATATGACATGGGCCCACTGGTGTACTTCCTGCTCCACAGTTCTAGACTGGCGCTTCTGTGACCACCTGTGTGGCCAGCTGTGTCTGGCTGCTTATGGGCCTTTTGCTTTTTGTTGATCTCCCATGGGAAGTCCTCTATTGGAAGCGGGCTGGCAGGGCTGCCTGACCCCTCTGGCGTGCTCTCAGGGGTTCCCTCTATAATCTCAATTCGGGGTGGGTCCATCAAATCTATAATGCTGAAGGGTGCTGGCTCTGGTTGGCACATCACTGACTTGTCCTCTGTATTCTGTCGAACTGACCAACTTGAGCCTGCTTGAATTCCTATAGACACTCTGTCGTCTGTTTGCGTGGTGCTGTCGCTGCAAGGCTCCCGGCACAAAGTCCACATGTTGTAGCACTGAGTAAAGTTGAAGAAGTTGCTGTTGAAAGTCTTCAATTCCCCACAGACATCTCTACGCAGCTCCGCCAGCTCATAGCGCATTGCTGAGATTTCATCCTTCCACTGCATGTTGAAGGCAGCAACCATGTTAGCAGACTCTTTAAAGGCCTGAATGGCCTGAGGGACTGGTGCCTCAGAGGTGGCTATGGGTGAGGCAGAGGGGACCCTGTATGAAGGTGGGGATGCCGGTGGGACAGAGATGGCTGTTACGGTGGAGCTAGTACTGTGGTGGCTGCGACCAGCAGCAGTCTCTCTTTCCAGCCTCTCCAGCTCCGCATAGGCAGAGGAGCTAGCACCGTCATCATCCTCTATCATGTCGTCATTAAGTAAAGAGGTCCCATCCACAACATCATATCCCTCTGGAAGAAAAATTTGAATATGCAAACAGAAGGACATTCAAAGTGAAAGGAACAGCTGGAGTGTGATTTGATTTGGATTCTGAACTAGAAAATAAACACATATCTATGGAAAACATACAGTATGTGAGTGGCAAGTAATTCCAAAGACATACAAGATCAGACCCGATGATTTCCCATTTGGTTCTAAAGATTTAAGGGTTAAATCAAGGTGTCCTGTTCAAATGTGACCAGAGTTATACAAAACCAAGAGGTAACTGAGTAGTGTCATATAATCACAAAATTACGAATGTGAAGCAACCACCTGTCCATTTTGATCAATATCTACGTATATTGTTGGTGGAATTCATAACGACGTGTTGTAGACGGTCCAAGTAATAGAGCTACTTCCTGCCAGAGCCAGTACAGAACATACAGCACTTTTTTTGAAATGGGTTCTGAATGCCTTAACTAAGACAATGATTGTCAGTAACTCACATACTGTAGGCTTTTCACAATATTTTTACACTGCCTTCTCAGTCATCTCAAGGCTTCTTTCCATCTTTTCACTGCACAGCACAGCAAAGAGTGGAATTAAACATAAAATACATCAGTCGTTATCAAATCACGAATCCATTTTCTGAGAGCCCTTTTCTCAAAACATAACGTTTTTCAGTGACTTGAAATTTGTGCCATTTTGTGCAAAAGAAAAGATGTAAAGGGAGTAGAAGAATCAAAACCCACTAGGCCAAGAAGCAGATATGAACCCTATTGAACATATCAGGTCCAAGGTGGCAGATTAGACCATGTGGAGTAAGTAACCCGGTGAGGGGAGGAGTCACCCCCCCTTCAGGGCTGCACCAGGGAGAGGCTGCAATCCCACAGTCAAAGACAGCTGACAGACTCAATGCCAAGGGTTAGACTTTGCCACATGTGGCTGTTTTTTTTAAAAAAGAAGTCAGATTTTCATGTAAAGAAAAAATAACGTTTACACATGTACAGCAGACAGATGCTGCTCTTACAAATGATTGGAGACAGTGGCAATGCAGTAACATTCAGTGCTATTTTAGGGTTACGATGAAAACATTCCGAAAAGTTTGGGAGGGAACATCTCTTATACATTTACACTTACAATGTGGTCTGAGCACACTTAAAATAGAGACATGGTAAACAACTCACAAAAGCCAGCATCACATTCATCACTGTAATCAATATTTAGAGGTATCAAGGCTTTAAGATTAAGTCAAAGTGTCTGAGGTTTTGTGAGTTGTTAGGAACCGTGTTTGCTACTTAGGATAACATGAGATATTTCTACCAACTATATATATATATATATATATATATAAACTCTAAATTTCTATTGTTTTTACTGAGAAGGCAGTGCAAAAACACACATATACATAGATATATGTATGCGTGTCAACATTAAAATACCTGCAACAATCATCACTGATGCCTCCAGTTGTTCTTTCCCCCTGGTTATCCTTCAAGAGATGGATGGTCAAATGGAGAGGGGTTTGCTGCTCGTCTGCCCTTAGAGCATCATGGGATCCCTTCCCCACTCAGGGGCCCACTAGCCTCACATGGGGTTTGGTTCATAAGCCGCTTACAATTCATAAACTAGTACTGAATACTAACATAAAAACATGATTCCAGGAATCAATGTTTTACTTTATCTTCAAAATAGCCTGGATAACTTACTTTGTGTAATTTTAAGGCCACTATTCCCTCAAAACAGTGCAAAGAGTACACCAAAGGAGAAATATTATTTACAGTATGGCTTAACTGGGAGGTGACAGTCCTGTATATAACTAATCACCATTTAGGGAACCCTTCCTCCGGGTTGCTATAACCTTATCTGAATTTATAATTAATGCATCATGCCAGTCTTCAAAATACAACTTCACAACATACTGTACAGTCAACTGCTCATTTTAGTCCATATAGAGCTGACAGATTTGGAGCAGAGAGCTAAATGAATAGAGTTCAGCAAATAAGACAGTGGGATTGAAGAACACTCTTTTATCCTCAGTACTTCTGTCAGATCGAAGAAATCGTGGATGGAAACCCAATTGAAGATGAAAGGATTCCAAAACCAAAAGTCCAGATTGCACAAGAAAACAAAGTCCACAAAATGAGTAAAAGTGCAAATGTCTCCAGTATTAAATTGACAGAAAAGTGTACAAAAACAATAAAAATCCAGGTCATAATATTTAAAAATGCACGTAATTAAATAATTTTTTTTCAATAGGGTTCATAGCTTTACTCTTGCAGGTAAACACCAAATGCACTTAGTGAGGGAGTTACTGCAAATACTCTGCTTGCACAAAGAACCTGAAATGCTAATTTTAGGAATATATTGCTCGCACTGTGTCGCACAAAAACCTTGCATTCTTTATGTTTTGTATTAAAAAAGCAGCATGTAGTACAAATAGATATGAGAATCCATAAACAAAAGGTGCTGTTTTCAGAATTTTGGTTTTTCTAAACTTCAATGTTGATTCCACTGTCATGTAGTAATTGTAGCTAACAATGAAATTAAGTGTGCTCAATTGGAAACTTGGATTCGAAGAAGACAACTTAAGGAAGTCCTGTATTAAACTTTACATACCATTCATTAGTGACTATGACTGAGAGCGCTGCTCAAAAGCTGGAGTTTCATGCAACACAATACAACAATACTACAAAGAATCAAAGGTTGTACTTCTCAAAGTTGATGAGTGTACCATCAGTGGACAGTTCCTTTGTGCAACCAGCATGCATGTGTGTGAGTGTGCATATGTTTTAGTCTCTAGAGGATGTTGACTTACCTTAAATTGGTTACAAGATTAGGTCTTTTTAAATTTTATGAGGTCAATGTCATGTGTTTGTGCAACAGAGCAGGGGGAGGACAGGCGGAAGGCTAGTCCAGTATATCCTCTCAACAGAAATATGTCAACAACCTACCGCTCCCCTACCCCTGGCCCATTTTGGTCTTTACCCCTCCCTAAGTAACTCGCACGCTTTGTACAACACATATATAACACCACAGTTGAACATGCTTAGGGTAGGGCCTGTTCCTCTTAGGCATGCCATGTAATGTGGCTGTGCTGTGTTGTGATATTGTGTACCGTGAGCGTGGGTTGCCATCTGAGTGTTAATGTGACCCTCCCACCCATATCCTAGTCTATAGCTTGGCAATACCACAAGTGACCAGCTAGAAGCTTGGCTTATGATGCATGAGTCGTGCAAAGTAACACACAAGCAAATCCATCTGAACAATCAGGAGTATGCAAAAATAAACACACGCACACCATAGCTTCCAAAGAAAATAACTGGAATCATTCAGCCCGGCATCTCTGAAGCTCAAGGGTTCCCCACTGTACATATGTAGGTATGTCAAGTTTGTGCGTATGTATAGGATGTATGAGGATATGTAGTCTAAGCCCTCTCTCATTTAGGGGGGGGATTGTTTTACCTGTTGTGGATCTGAGAGTTGAAGTGACAGTGGAGGATGTCATTGAAGGCAAGCAGTCATCATCTTGGGAATAACCAGCCTGAATAGCACGGAGGTAACTGTGGCTTCGAGTGCGGAACGAACCAGGCAGGTCCAAGGCTTCCATGGCCTGGGATTCTACTTCACTAAAAACGGACTCGCAAACTGACTCAAACTGGCCATTGATCTCAGTCTCACTCACCTGAGAGACAAAAACAGGAATAGCAGTCCTTAATTTTTCCTCTTCCTTTCTCTTTCTCACTTTGATTCTTCCCCTTTGCACAGCAAATATGAAGGAGTGTTAGCATAAGGAAATGCCACTGTCAATTCCGACCTTAAACTGAATAAATGTCAAGATCAAATTAATAAAATGCAGATGACAACAAAAAACAATCAGAAAAACATTTAGTTTGTGTTATAAAGCATCCCATCACCAAATACCCCATAAACAAAAATATGCACTGTATAATGTATAATGGAAGTTACTACATGGAATATAGGAAAACACAGTCTCAATTTTTTATCTTGTAGCTCTAGCAAGTCTCTTATGATACAAGATGAATTCATTGGTCGATGTCAAGATCATGCAACAAAATTGTCACTGTAAAAAGGAGCTATCTATCCAATTCTTTTCTATCCTGTCATGTCCCCTCCTGTCCTCTGTCTGCATAATATCTATTTTTTCTTATTACTTCAGTGTTTGACATACTACATACAGAAGACAGCTGGTTTCACTATTATTTAAGACCTTTTTCTATTGTTATTATTAAACTGTGTGTTCTCAGGCAGGAGTACGCTGACTGTACAACCCTTCTTTTGGACAACTTGTTATTCCTCCAAAAGGAGGCTTTCTTGCTGTGTCACAAATCTTCTTAGCAACCACGTCTTGTGCCGCCATGGAGGTCCAAAACAGACTTGAACAATTGATCCAACAGTTTAGATTCATAACAGGGTATAACAAAGGGAAAAACCTGAAAAGGTTGGTGTGGTTATGTTAGGTTAGATAATAAGTTACTGTGTCTCTAACCCTGGTCTCTTCTTCTAAACAGTTGTAGTCTGAGAAAAATAAGATAAGTTAATCAAAACAAACTGCAGCTTTTGGGCGTTGTTAGCTAGCTAATTGGCTGGCATGCCACAACAACAGGAGAATGAATTGTTTATGAGTGGCCTATTCCAGACGTCCTGGGGCCAAGTCAGGATAAAAGGCTTTCTGATGTCTTAGTTTCTCAATTGTGTACAATTTTCTCAAAACACTTTTAAAACAATCTATAAACAAAGCTAGACTGTATCTGGAGCTTATTCCGAGGTAGGGTATCGGTTAGAACCTCAGGTCCTTGTCCAAATAGTTTATTGACTTCAGGTGAGACAATCAAGGCTATGTCTACTACACAATCAGCTGTGGACCTCCAATATGGACACCTGTGGATGTGTTCTGTCTCTGTAATGTCCTCTACACAAAGCTACTACATACAACAACATAATATAAGCTCTACTTTTGTCTCCAGGTGTTGCCTCTGTGCCATGCATGTGTTTGAGACTCACCTGGCTGACGCAGCTAGCCTGACTGAGGGTGCTGACGGCGCGCATGTAGCTCTGGTTGCGAGAGCGGAAGGGCGGGGGATGAAAAGTTGCAGGGTCCAGCGTGACACTAGGGTGGGGCCGCATATCTCTTGTGGTTTGCAAGTGGTAGCCCTGGCTGAACAAGGACAGGGGGTAGGGATAGATACGATTGCACAGTTCAAAAGCCACACATGAAACATCACTGGGTGATAACAAATCTACTGGCTAGCATCTCGTCATAGGCATGGTCTGTCTTCTGTTTGGTGTAATTCATGATTGAGTGTTTCTATCCAAAATGCCACTTGAATGACTCATCTCCTCACAACAGTATCTGAGCTGTGGGGATCAACATTGAGCTATTTTTAGTGACTTAAGTTGTTAGCTTCCAGTCTAGCTCCAAGTATCTTATGAGAAAACAGTCTTCCATCCCAAAACTATAGAGAGCATGTGTGCGGCTTGTCTCTGGTTCTTATTAGAGAAACAATCAGAGCTAGGAGCTGCAATAATAACAGAGATTATTATATTCATTACCAGCTAAAAATCAAAAGGGCTGATTTGTTTGTGGACAAAAGCAAAATGTGATCAGAACCCCGCTGAGATGGTGGTAACAAAAATAGCACAGAGCACTGAGTGGCAGTAGGGATGACGGATGCATGACGCCTCCCCAAGTTCACAGAATTTGTCTATTTCTGAAAGCCACACTGCCTGAAAACAAACAGTCACAGAGAACAATAACCTGAGTTCAAAACAAGCTGAGCAACAATAAGCTTAATAGGAATGTGGAGGGGAAGCAATCGCATTCTCTGGATAACAAATACACTTAATATTAGAAAGTATGTGCTGGTTTACTAGGCAACAGATACATGTCAGTAACTTAACACCCCCTGAAACACACAAATTTTTAAGGTACTGCACAGGAAGTCACATTTAAAAAACCTATTGATCTACAATGTGGTGGCCACCAACTGTCTAAATTGTGACACTTTATTAAGGCTTCTGAAAAATGAATCCCTGTTGTTTTACACGCTACTGGACCAGTGGTGAAACACTTTGCTGTATTACTGATCTCTCCTACCTTAAGTTTCTCATCATACAGTATACAGAACCCTAACATAATAGCCAGTGATTTTAACATATGCCCTTCTATGAAGTCAACGATTCCCCCGTTCAGTAAGCCCGGGCACATTTAAGCCTGCTCTCTTGAGTCTGACATTATATAAATGTGACAGTTTTACTACAGACTTGTCAACAACACTGTGATCAGTTGAGGCACATTGCCTGTGTACGATGTTGGGCAAATATTGGAACTAGCAGACAACAAAGGTCACAGACACAAAACCCATTTGCTACTGCAACATTTAGCACTTCACCTGATATCATGAAACAGTAGTGGATTAAATATTTAGGCAACAATGCTCAAGAGCAAGGTAATAATATGGTTATAAAACAAGGCAACAAATAAGTACAGCCCAGCTCTAAATAACTTAATACAATTGTCCAGGCATGCATAAATTGATGTAAGTAACAACAACAACAACTCATCCTGTCATTTTGTTGCCAAACTTCACTTGGAATCACCAAATAATGTAAAACCTCTTCTAATCTCTCAGGGATAGCTGATAAAAAAGCAGCATCAGCAAACTGTTTTACTTGGAAAGCATGTAGACACATTAGTGAAACAGAAAGGCTGAGGCTGTGAATTTAAACATTTATTGAAAGCACGATTTCAAATGTATACAAACCAATTTGAATGCTCTCCCTTGGAGCCCTACTTAAAACACTGAATATGTTATACTAGAGTTTTTGTTTCAGCAGCATGTAGTTAGCAGTGCAAGCAAGCCAGTGGTGCATAAAATATTGATGTAGCATGTAGCATCACTCACAAGTTTCCAACTGTATTGAAGCTTGAGAAAGCCAGCACCTGCGTCAACGCCCTTCATGGCAGCCCCACCACCATAACGTGCGATACTGTGAAGCTGAACCATAACCATTTGCACTGATTTCATGATACAGTCAATTGTACCATTTACCACTATCTTTGTCATTTTCTGGAGCCAACAGTCCAATTACTGCCTCTTCAGAGTTGAGAAGACGCACACTGCAACTAAACCCAAGCTCTTGCATATACTAATTCCAGAAAAAAAGCAGTTCATTTCCTTGACCCTAAAGGAACTGACCCAATCCCTGAGCTATTCCTATTGATAATAATATAAATTTTTAAATGCCAGTTTCATGAGGCAAATTTCAAAAATGTTGAGTGTAAAATGCAGCACAGCCTTTTGCATAATTTTGCCTTATTTTCAGCATACCCTTGGAGGTGCATTCATTCTTTAATGGTTTCTTGAAAAGAACTGGAATACATTGAAATCAACACATAGCTTTGGTGTGGACATATTGGGCTAGGCAGCCAGGCCTACCTTTGGGGATCTAAATGGGGTCTTTGCATGGCTGATTTGAGGACGAGAGCATCAGGCCGAATGGCCTTCTGTGGGGAGGTCTTAGGGCTGGTGTCAGAGTCACCACTTTCGTCATCTACCTCTCCCATTGCTTTGACATAGCTACTGCTGCGCATCCGCCGACATGGGATCTCGTCATCCTTCTCGCCTGGGTATCCACTCCACTCATCCTGGGGCACCTGTGGGAGATAACACACCTGTGTTGAATACTACGTACACATTCATAATCATAACGTTATAACACTCTTAAGATATTAGTTGTTTCCTTGTGCCAGTATCTGCGTTGACTTGAATCAACATGGTGGAGTACAGATGTAACAGCGGGTTATCCTGCTCAGAGTCAAAAGATCAAGCTAGTACATTGAACTACACCAAAGATATTGTTTGCGAGTTCAACTGGGTGCAATTAGCCAAACAAGTGCAAAAACTGTATCAGACAAGTAGTCGGATAAGCTCTGGCTGCTTTTTCCCTAAACAGAAAATGAAGCTGATTCACATCCCTGCTTTCAAGCTCCACCTCTCTTTCATTCCCCTCTGAGCCCTCAAATTAAAGCTCAATGCTTAACCATACTCCACCCATGAGAATCAGATCCAGTGGGTTTGTCTAGTAATCATGTCATTACTGCATGTGGCCCCTGGAGGGCCACAAAGAAGCTTTACTGTGTTCTGTCCATGGTCCTGGAAAATGCAAGCACATTCCCTGTTTTAATCCATGGTGCTGAAACATCCAGGTGCACTTTTTATGCTATGTCTGAAATCATGCCCTGTTTCCTACATTGTACATTTGCAATTAAGTGTCTGAATGGCACGACATCAAAAGGGTGTTTATCATGTGGCCGACACTTGCTGGTAAGCAAGCACACCTTTATTTTTTTATTTTTCCTCGTGGAATTTTAATATTTGTCTAGTTGATTGTTAGCCAAATGAGTGTGTTTGTATTTGATAAGCAGTTGGGTAAACTCCAGCTGACTGGCTCTAAACAAAGCATGGTCAGCTCAAGTACCAGGTGAGATAGCCAATAGAGACATCTGGAAATGATTTACAGTGATCTTTCACAAATCAAAATATCATAACAATATTTGATAGTACAAAAAGAAAGCTTATGTTGCGGAATCAAAAAATCTGGCTGAAATAATAACAGGTTTGACATAAAAAGTGAAAAAAGTGGGGGGTTTTGTTGAAAACGTTTGTTTGTAGAAATTTTTCAACAATATATGCAGCACTTCCTTTGCTTTTTTGTGTGTTTGGCTCTTTCACTGAATGATGGTCGTCCCTCCTCTGACATCGAAGACAACCATTTTAAGGTTGTCTTTCGATACTTTTCACAGCCATGTATCTGTATGATTATCTTAAACAGTGCTTCTGCAATACACCAGCAACATGCATTTTAATCACAATATGTTATAGTTACACTATATGTTGCAGTGCAGTAATAAAAGTTAAATCAAAACATACAAGTAACTGAAAGGGAAAACACCTATAGTTTGTTTATTCACTGTTATTACTGACTTTCATTGACAACTGAGATGTGTGATGAAGGCAGCATTAAGGCAAGTGTAATGAAGGTGGGCAGAATCTCAGCTTTTATAACACGTATAGAGTTCAAATTTGTGTAGCAAATTAAAGAAATGAAATACAACAACTACCTTTTTTAAGAACTATTTTTGACTGAATATAATAACTGTTTGACTTCTTGTGGTCATGAAGTGAAAAATAAAATCAGAATTATGCATATGTGGCTTCCCTCTGCTTTAAGAAGCTCTGACTTTAATTTGCACCTGACATGTCCAATGTTCAAATGCAATGCATTCTGGAACATATTTATAGCCTCTTAAGGGGGAAAGAGAGTAAAAACAAATAGCTGGTAGATATTTGAGTTAAAATTTGCAATAATTTCATGTGATTCAAGCTAGCCCCAGTTTATTAAAGCTCCTTCATTTGCTGTTCTAAACATATTTTATCAGCTAGGTCTTTCTCGGTTAAATCCTCTGCTGCACTAAGATCCGTGGGTTTTACACTTCCGACAGCAGCAACAGCGGTTTGTCTGGAATAAACACAAAACCTGGCTGGAAGTGTGTGGGGGAGTGTAAGTGAAGGCTCTGTCCCATCTGTATTCTTTCGACTAGTGGGTGGTAATAACAAGGAGCAGTGTATCCTGTGAGGGAATTGGTCATGCACTGTGGATATAATATACACAGAGAGATACATTGATAGTGCTGTGGGTTATAAGCAGGACCTTAGCAGGTATTGCTTATGTAGTATTTTGTGTGTATACAGTATGTTTTTGCATGGGTGTCTCTCAGATGTTCAGGTTTCTTTGCACTGTTCAAACGCCTTGGTAATTGTCAAGTAGAGTCATGGATCAGATTAGCATCAATATTGTAAGTTCATTTAAAATAACTGCAACTTCTACAAACATACTACAGTGGGTTGGACCCACTGATGGATCCACCATTTAAATGCATTATAGTAAGAGGTCAGTAAGAGTAGTAAGCCATAGTCAACATTTATTAAACTCTAATCACTCAAGTTTTAAAGTTGTACGAATTGTGGTATGTCAGCATTTCAAGAACTGTATACCTTTTGAGAATATCCTCAATCTGCCCTTCCATTCATTAATTTTAATAGAGTCCATGTTTGTGGTTTGGAAGAAAATTAATCTGAAGTACCGGGTGAGATTAATCAGCACATTTCTAGAAGGAGCTCAAATACTACTTTACATCTGCAGGATCATCAAACCAGTTGAATGGGAAGAGTAAAACAACCTCAATAGCACTCACATCGCAGATGAAAACATGGGCATACTTAATTCAAGGATTTGTAGAAAAGGATTAATAGGATTTGCCTTACACTCTTGGTGATGATGCAGTTTGTGTGGTTTTATGCTTGCACAGCAAAGGCTGCCAGTCATACCCCTGAGGCTAAGGCTGTAACTTTTAAATCAGCACACCGTCATTAATGGCACAGCATCACTGCTAATACAAAAAAACCACAACACATGAGCTCCTCAATTAGCTTTGACTGACAGCCGAAGAAGCACACCGCATATCTTTGTGACACACTGTGGCTTAAAATTAATTCTAAGGAGAATGTGATCAAAATCTAAACAAATTATCGACATTCAAATACAAATGATGTCATGTAGCATAAATAACTTTTTGTGTTTATAGTCTTATAACTATAAACAGTGGCTGTTCAACATTAAAGCATCAGGATTAACAAAGCGATTAAGAGATTGTGTGCTAATCACTGTACACTGTGGTGTTCTGCTACAAACTTCTACATATAACCAGTAGGTCTTTATTAAATCTTGATGTGATAGAAATCAAAGGACAGTATTTAACTCTTAAAAAGCAATTACCCTCAATATCTTTGATGGTCATATTGAATATACTGTAGATCACCTGATTTTACTGAGATTGAATTGTGATCATTTTTGACAAGTCAAATTTATCATGGTATCTAAATTAATGCCCCTCAGTGTTCCTAAAGATGGTGATTTACGATGGCAATGTGTCACACACTTCATGCTCCGTCACAATATTGATCAGGCATGTACTAAGTACAACACTGTGTCAGTGTGTGGTGCGTCTGTAGCAGTTGTCCTAGCGCACAGGGCAGCTTTAGCTCTTAAAACAACAGCCCCAGGCACAGGGCTGTCCCTAATGATCTGCCTGTTACTCACTTTACCTGATCATATAGCTGTTTCTCTGCCTCAACTGCTGAACTGTTCTCACAGTAAGCAGAATGGCTGATCCCCCCCTCCCCTTTTTTTCTTTGTCATTTCTGTTCTCACTATCTGTTCTTGTTGGCCATCTGTCCTCCTCTCAATCTTTCCTTTAACACCCAATATCTTCTCTATCTTGACGTCCTACTTCAGCAGGGCAGACAGGTGAAGGACTAGTGGGCATAAAGCACTTACGTGAAAATGACATGTTTCTCCTCTATGGGAGGTGACAAATGGAAAAACTTAGAAATATTTAGAGATGATAATAATAGCACCCATTGCTTTCCACCATTAATCTAGTATATTTTACTCAGATGTTTTCCCCAAATGTTTTTGTAGTCAAGATGAAAAAGGTTCTGAAGTATTTAGACCATATGGTGCTAGAACTGTCCTTTGAATCTAAAACAAATGAACTACTTTTGGCCAGCATGGCTCACTGCGTCAACACTGAACACCACATTTCAGTATGCAACAGCAGAGTAGGAAAATTAATGATTATGATTCGCTTTGCTAATGTTGTGATATTGGGCACCTTCTTTGTGAGTCATCTGTTTTAAAAAGAGAAGGGAGTACTTCCAACCCTGCCTAACTTGGGAGGGTAACATTAAAATTAGCTGGCCTGTTTCTGTCTTTCTTTAAAGACCTATCAGTAGAATTATCACGCACACTAATCTGCTATGCATACATTTATCCTCTCCCACATGAGTGGAATCAAATGCAGCAATTGTCTAGAAACTTAAGTTAATCAGGCTTAAAGACAGCAATAAAGTAAAAGAATAATTTCCCTCCTAATGCACGGCCATTGATCGTCCGGGGTTTTGGTTAACAAGGCAGCCATCACTCATGGAAGCATTGCACTAGCTCATTAGCGTTACCTTATTTCTGTGCACATTTGATGCTACACCTGAAAGAACATGTTCAGCTGTGCCTCTGAGGCAGCTAGACAGGCAAGCTGTTTTACACCATCATTAGTTACTACTAAACATCCAGATCACTTTGTATAAAAATAACCTTACGATAAAGCATCTTCTCACTGCAGAGGGTGATTTTGTAAGACCATGTAGCTGACATTAATGTGTGTCTAGCACAGAAAACACTGGCTTGTAAGAACTGGCAGAAAAATGTGTAGTTTGTAAGTGAATAAGTCTTGTAATTTCTTCCCCTCACTATGCTGGTAAGCTGTTGGTTGTTTGCTGTGGTAAGATTTGCGACACTGAATGCAGTCCACTGAATTTTGAAGTATGGGTTTGACAGCTTTTTCACCTATTTGTTGTAACTGCAGTAAGCAAGTACATGACGTTAAACCCCCTTTGACAGGAGTGAAGATCAATACCCACATCTGTCTCCATCATTTTACCTGGAGCATGCACTCAAAGGTACATCCCTTGTTGTTTTATTTGGGCATACAGTACCACACTCTGTAAATGCAGGGTGCCCCAAGGGACATAATTTGTTGCAATGGCCACTGTATATCATAGGGAGGACACCAGCTAAACCTTAAGGGATGATTCAGTAGATACTCTAATAGAGACATCATAAAGAGACAAAGTTCCTCCCTGGATAATCTTTTAAAATTCCCGGCCATTGGCCCAGAGATTTTATCATTACTCTAAAGGGAAAGCTCTGCACTGGCTATATTTCAGACAAGGAAGAGCAAGAACATATGATTGATTGAAGCCAGGTCATTTATATACCACTGCAGAAACCGTGTACAGTTTGCCTTTACTGCATACTCAATACTGTTTCTCACCTTCAAAACATGCCTCAAGTTCTTGGGACCAGGCCAATCCATTATTTATTTACACTTTGTTTACACAGCTTAAGCCTCTTGAAATAAGGTATCTCTCATGCACAGGAGACCTGGCCAAGTTAGCGTTAGAAGTCATCTCATAATTAGTAAAAGTCAGTCTTAGAAATGTTGAATATATTTTAAAATGATTGCTAGCAGGCATGCAAAAAACATTGTCACAATGCACAGTATCTCTACATTGAGCCTCATTTAGAGCTTACAAATTATGCTTTATAGTTGTAAATTATTACATAATTCTTTATCCTTCACTGAAAGGCTGATGTTTCGTGATGCTCTTTAAAACGTCATTTTGTTTCACATAAGCTTCACCCTAAAACGGGGTTGTTAGCTTAGGAGGCTAGCCTGAAGACTTGACACCTGCTGAAATAAGATTATGTCAACAGCCTGCCCAGCGCAGACCTGTCTTCTGCGTCACAAGTGAACACAGACCTAAAGGACCCAGACACATCAAACAGATAAAATCCGATGAGCACACAGAGTGTTGACCACGATGCCTGTGTACAGATCTCCCCTCACTTATTCAACTGAAGAAGGCTCTCAGCGTGGACACGCTCAGTGCAGAATGTGCCCATGTGGCAGCTGCAGGGTCTCTGCCTGCTGACACATAAGCTTGTCAAATGCTAGTGAGAGAGCCTCTGTATTAACAGAGCCTTTCTGTCCCCGTGTAGCACCAACATCCGCAGTTTGTGTGTCTTTGTGTGTAATTATGTGCTCCACATAGCCTCAAAGTGGATGCAATGGGCAAAGATTCAACCTCTTCTCCCTCTCCAAGCATGGACAGGAACATACCTAGAACCTAAGAGAACTATAATGGGTTTCTAAGGGTGCAGCACCATTCAAATCCACTGCCATTAGTAAAAATAGAGCAGGCAGTAAAAGTTGAATACAGTGAATTCATAAAACTTTTGCATAAATGTTCCTGAAATCTAGTGCAAATGCTAGTATGGCTAACAAATGTTTGCATTTTTTTGTGGTTGTGTGTGGTACAAGCACAGTCCTAACAGGCTGCAAGGGGAAAAAACGGGCTAGAGCAGTATGAATCTGGTGTTAGTAGAAGGCAAACATCATCTTCAGAGAGGAGTTGGGGCAAGCTTTAATAATGGCCAATCACTTCAGCTCTTCTCATCGCCATTACAAGCAGTAGAACATTTCATAATAGACTGAGAGGGGAGTCCAGGCCAATTTGAGACAAGTGTTTGTGGGAGGTGCAGAATTTCAAACCACAAACATAAACCTCGCCCTCTAAATATGTTATTAAGGCCTGATGATGTTTAATTCACATGTCAGAAGGCACTGCAATCTCTGTCACCATATTGCTATTATTAGTACATCTTAAATCACCATCTTAAGCTATTTGAAACGGGAATTAAAGCTTACAGTATCAAAGGCTGCACTCACTGTAAGTCACTCTGAATGAGAGCATTTGCAAAGTGCTGAATCTAAAAAATTAAAAGAGATGTAATCAAAGATAGCTGAAATCCCAAATGCTTGGCTTTTGACTGTGTTTTTGAAGCCAGTACCTGTGGCTAAATGTGTCAGTGGGATAGCAAAACAGATGCCTAAAAAGCTCTGTATAACATAAGTTATTTCTATTTTAGCACACAGCCTCCTACATCAGCTCTGGCTGAACAGTATATATATTTTGTTAAGGCACCAAACCTTTTTTCTACATTGCAGTCTATCTCAGGTAGCCCTTTATTCTCAGTGTCTTCCACCATGACATTGATTCACTCAATTGATCTCTACATCTTAATAGACAATAGCTCCCAGAGGTGACCACACAAAAGGGAATCCTGGTTAAATATATTGGCTTTTCACACTGGACACTGTAATTGCCCTCAGGAGAGAAACAGATAGAAAGGTGGAATCCTAAAGGCCTCCCTGGTGAGATTTCTAATCAATACATCAATCACTATGTTTTACCCAGAAGGCCTTCTATGAGGATGAGTGGATATTGATCTCAATTATTGTTTGTTTTATTTTAAGATAGGGAATGTTCAGGGTTTCTATGCATTTCCAGCCCGTTCAAAAACATTTAAAATTCAGCCTTGAAATTCTGTCTTTTTTGTTTGCCCTTTCTAAAGTTATAAATATTTAACAATGATAAAAATGCCAGTGAATGGCTTGGAAGAAGGCTACATATTTTAGCCTATATAAAGAGCAGCACCGTTACTGTATGTTAAGGTTGCATTGACAATTATGTGCCTAAGTTTCTTTCTTGTCCTAAACTGCCATAAATTAAACCACTTGCTGTACGTGAACTCTTTAGCTCAGTGATATCCCCATTAAATGTAAATATGATTGATATGTACACTGATGGGTGCTCCTTCTCAAATGAAAAAGAACGTTTTTTTACTACCAATAATCCTAATTTAATGTGAACTATCTAACCATTATTAACCACATTATTAATGGTAATTATATACCAGCAGTAGGATACACACAAATAAACATTTCAGTAGTTCCAAACACTATGGCTACCATCCACATAAGGTATAACATATTCCAGCATGATCCATTTCTGTCCATTTTAAAACATAAATTGAGCAAAGTACCACTCACCTGCAGGTAATGACATGTCCGCGATGAAGGCTTGAGGTCCGTGTGCATCATGGGTTTCTCTAGATTAAGCGATGACTTTCTATACGCCTCCTTGGCCTGGCTGACTGTCAGTGTCGACCAGGAGCTCCTCTTCATGAATTTGCCCTCGGGCGCCATGGCCATGCTCTCACAGGCCGAGCACTTGACATCATTGTTACTCTTAGAGGTCTTGAGTGACAGGTCTCCAAAGTGGTGGCTGTGCATGGAATCTGGGTAGCAGTGGCTGACATGTTCCCCGTGGTGCCGCGACATGACACTGGGTGTGCGGTAGGTGCTGTCACTATCCAGGTTGTCATCGGAGCTCCACCAGCCGCCAGAGCGGTGCTTTCGTTCTTTGCTCTTGCTCCTCTTGCTACCATGTTTGGTGGAGTGGTGGCCATGATGGTGATAACCCCCTCCTCCTCCTACAATATCACCTTTTGTGCCATTCATCTTGGATGATCCCTCCAGGGAGTGGGACTTGGTGAAGAGCTTCTGGACAGAATGAACAAGGTGTCTGATGCGGCCAGGACTCTCGCTGCGTTGCTCAGTGGTGGTGGAGGTGCGCTGGTACTGTAAGGTGTGGAAGCCATCGCGGTGTAGTGGCAGTTGTTTCTCAAACTGGTCTAGGAGGTTAGCAGGAAGGCGGTTGCTCTTGGTGCCGGCGAGATGGGAGGAGGCAGCTGCAGCGGCGGCAGCAGCAGCAACAGCTGGGGAGGTGGCAGAGGCTGTGATTGCAGCGCAGTCGTCCCGTGTGGCTGAGTCATAATACTGAGAGCTGTAGTGCATTCTGGGGAAGGTGCTGCTGGAGATGTGCTCAGGCGCAGCAGCTGGGGGCATCATGACGGGGGACATCATCATGCAGTCAGAGTGGATGGAGCTGCGCGGTGAGTAGCGGTGGTGAAATTCCATGGGGCAGCTCTCTGTGGGGCTGAGCAGGTAGGACGGATGGCGGGACTCAGAGCCATGGTGAGCGTGGAGGTCATGGACGTGGGGATCATAGTCCAAGCCATAGGGTAAAGGGATCTGGTGCTGGGAGCGGCTGCCCGATAAGCCCTTCATGTTCCTGGCTGGAGGGAGGCGTCTGCCTTCATTGAACTTTCCAGACGGGGACCAAGGTGAAAACTTCTGGTCTGTTTCGAAAAGGGGAAAGACAGAAGAAAAAAAAGAAATAAGATACAAGCGAGTGGAGAGAGAGTTGCTCTGAACAATCTTGAGTTGTTCCATTTCCAGGCAAAATCCCCATGAGTTGAAATTGCTATTGTGGTTCTCCTTACAATTACAAGCAAGGACATGACAGATAAATACTCCCATAGGATACTCTTCGTATTTATCCAACATTCTCAGTGACAAAAAATCTCTTTAACTCAGATACACTGACTCACATGTACATGCAGTCCACATGTACATGTGCAATACTACAATAGTACATGCAAATATTTCATCCACCCTCTTTATGCTGTTACCAGCACAGTATACACCAAGGGACCCATAATGTGAGTGAACACTTCTGCAAAGGAGAGACCTTGTTAATTGAGATGTCACAATATTACAGGACACATGGAAGTATAATGATTTCTAACTAATGATGACAATTCCCAGTTACAGAGCTTTGAAGTTAATTTAAGTTGTTAACCTTTGTAATGAACTCAAAAATGGAGGTTAAACTCCAGTATAAAACAGACAATGTAATATCGTGTGATATATATACAGATATATTTCTCAAGAGATATATTGCTCTGTTAAGTCAGGTAGAAATCCTTTCTCCTCTTCTACAGACAAAGGGTTTGTACTTGTGTTGTATTAATATTAGCATATGAATCGATTGCCATTCTTTAGATATACTTTTGATAACAAAGAAGAATGGGAATGAGTTAATAAAATTAAAAAAAAGATTAGATTATTCAAAGTAGATAAGAATAGTGAGTCAGTTGCTAACAATGGCTGTTGTTCAATACATTGTGATCATCAAGTAATGTGCTCCAAAATACAGTAACACTGATGATGAAGGCTGGATGAAATTTGCTTAGCATCCTATTTCAGCCTGATGTTGCCTGTGTCAAAGTACAGAAGCAAGGCTGCATCAAAATGCTTTAATTCATTCCTTTAATAATCAACTTTCCTGGCAGCAAAACACCAGGAAAATTACAGAACACAGGAGTCTCACCTGGAGAACACTCTGCCTACTAGCTGTGTTGGACCAGTCACAATCATTAGTCTGCCTCTTTTAAAAGCAAAACTCCAGTTTGCTTTAATTCATGGGAAGACCAGGTTTGTAAACCTATCCCAAAGCTATCTCGTAAGTAGGGAGCAGACTCCCAACAAATTCAGCTAACTCCTCTGGAATCTGTGATAAAAGTATTATTTCTCAAGCCCTGCGGTGGTGAACCAGTTGTTATTAGCTGTATGCCTAATTATTTTGAGAGGTGCTGTGCATCACTGGGCGTTGATCACAAAGAGCAACAAATTTCATGCTACTTCAAAGAGACTGAAGATGAGAGAATTTAGTAGCTTCTATTTGAGGGGTTAAAAAGTTTAGGATAAACTTAAATCCTTTTGCTCTGCCAAGACATTGAATGAACGCTGCTCAAACTCCCTTGAATTTTTCTATACTGTGTTCCTACAATGCTTAATCAATGCACATATAATCATGCTTTATTATAGCCAACATTTATTGTACTCAACATTAAAAATGAGAAAATAATATATTGTAAAAATGCATACACATACCAATCCCATTTCCTTCCATTCATTCCACTCACCATAATATTATGATAGCATAATTTCTGATTGTGTTGCCTCTCAAGGAGGAGACTATAGTTGTACAGAATGGGAGTACAATTCACCAAGTTCTTGTCTGCATGTTTTATAATTAGTATTTGAGATATACTGTGAGTCAGTTGGATCAGTTCTTTGTTTCTGCTTCAGCTTGTAATATCTGATTGGTAATGTTTTCAAACTCAGAAACTAGTAATGTATAAGTTAGGTCTGTATTTTAATTTAATTTTCAAATGTATTACTGCAGGTACTGTATTTGTGACATAAACCAAAAATGAAATGTACACTTTTAACAAGCAAGTTTTTTCTGAATTAGATAATATTGAAATTGAATTGTGCAGTCAAGTGTAAATTGTAGTGTAAAAAGTGTAAAAAATATATTTGACTAATCAAATTCCCGTATCCAACAAGTGATGAGCTACATCAGACTTTTCAATAAAATGTGTCCAAACGAGCCGTGTTATTAAAAGCATCCGTCATCACACTTGTCCTCCTGCATAACAATTACAGCCTACATCTTATCAGCATGTGATAAGAGCTATAAGGAAAACAGGGAGACAGTGTTGAAGCACATTGAGTGTCTGCCATTCCCCTGTAATTAATTACTCTTAAGTTCTCTGCAGCAGGAAACCCCAGTCTGGAACAGTGCACATCGTCTTACATAACATTTGGGATCTCTGATCTCACACACTATTTCAAAGGAGCCAGAAATAAAATGCACAGTTGTCATGGTAACCACTGCTGAAAAACCCAGGAACTGTAATAGGACATTCAAGGTTGTTTGGGGTGGATCCCGTTCTCTAAACGGGGGAGAGAGACACATACAGTATGTATGTATACAGACACTTTTGCTTGATTAACCATGTGGGCTGCTGTGTTTTGTGCACGTTTACAAACCGATCAAACCTATGATGAATTAAAGCACCAGCTTGGAGACACAACCAACCCAAGCTTTACTGCACATTTGATTATCACTTTAAAATATGTCTTATAATATGGCTTCCAGCATTTAAATTTAAATGTATAATAAATGTAAATATTATATCTCTCACCCAGGGATACCCACACTTACATGACCTCCCTTTGAAATTAATACAAGTTGGCCAACAAAACACTTGTAAATTCACCATCAGTGGGATTTGTTGTGCTGCAGGTTTTTACCAACAGTGTTCTTTGAACATCTCATCGTTTTCATTTGATTTATGTCCTTGCCTTGCTTCGAATTCAAGTAGAAGATATTAAAACCTACTATTATTCATGACAGGGTGTAATCATATTATGTGATTCATTTTCGCATTCAATTTGTTTTGATTTTAGCAGCAGAGGTTGTACATTTTTAGTTAATATTAAAACACTATGACTATACGAAGCAGTAGATATAGTGTAGTAGAGCATCAATGTAATTATCACTGTATAATGAATATAGTACTGTCCTTCTGTGTTCCTCTCTTCATCTCATTTCCACCACCATAGCTCTCCGTTCTCTCCCTAAGTCCCCTCTCACTATCTCTCAAATACACTGCATTGAAGTGGATGAAATCAACTGGTTGCTTAGGCAACAAAATGTGTCAAATTAAAGCTAACAATAGTAATGAATGCACACAGAGATCGTGCGTGTGTGCGTGTGTGTCCATACGTACATGTGCCGTACTCTGCTATGTGCAGTATAATATAATCAAAATGTGTTGTGATTCAATCATCAGTCAATGTGTCAGCGTGCTTGTGGAAACATTCAATATACGGAGCTGCTGAGCATCAATCAACATATTGTTCAAATGCAGTTACAGTGAGGTCTCAACCAATAATATAATAATAATGGTGCTGCTTATAGTAAATAAGAACAATAACTTTAGCTGGCCAACCAAAACCATTTATGTTTCGCATTATCTGGTTACATTTTGATAATTCGCTATATAGTAAGACATTAAAGATGCCAGCTTTAAACCCAGGTAGAGGGTCCAGGTAGAGGATGGTCTTAATATTTCAGTAACTTAGCTTTGAATCTTTTCCTCACCCAAGCAAAGACTTGTCCACAATCACTGTTTAACTGTTTCCCCAAGTCTTACAAATAGCTACTAATTAGCAACCCCTTTGGTATTGGAAACGTTTTCATGCATGAATCA
Source organism: Nannoperca australis (assembly GCA_036023655.1). NCBI lineage: Eukaryota > Metazoa > Chordata > Actinopteri > Centrarchiformes > Percichthyidae > Nannoperca > Nannoperca australis. Next base: position 22,694 of record JAVQJD010101131.1, read on the forward strand.
TGTCCCTTGATCTTTCTTACCAAACAAGAAAGAAAATGGCAGAAAGACAAGAAAAACTTCTACAGTCTAATGTAACCCAATACATTAATCATGAAATATATACATTACCAACCTTTTGTAAAGCATGTTTAACTTTTGGAAACTGTCAGAGGTGATGGTGTTATGAGGCCGCAGTTTATAGGGTTTTATTGTAATAAATTATTATTATAATAATTTCATAAATAATTGCAATATATTTTACAGATATTATAGCGTCAATCCCCTGTTTATATCAGACAAATCACGTTCGTCTACATGAATATTATGGAATCTGAAGTACACATTCAAAAGACACAAAACATCTGTTTGCTCCCACAGAGTATCACTGTCAGCCTGATCTGCATTTTCTCTCTACAATCACCCCTGCATTCTGATTACATACACTCTCTTGAGGTGGTTTGATTACCCCATAATCAGCTGTTTAGAGACTAATCTTTCAACCCAGATTGGTCTCTTTAGCTATCAACCAATTCATTTCAAGTAGAGTCAATTTGATGTAAATCATTTTCCAGAGAGAGACAGAATAAAGAAAACAAATTACCAAGAAGGTGCTAAAATGTTTTCACTCAATCATTAGGCAGAGGTAGATTATGGCTGCAGTGAAATTATCTATTACTTTAGCATTACTACTTTTAAGGTCCACAGATACATCCAGCCAAAGATTTTACATTATTACTTTAGAATCATGTATTTGGTTTTATTAGAATGACTTTGTTACAATTTTGCGTCACGAACTCTGATGAAAACCAGCACACCTTAGCTAATGTAAAGTCTAGCAAAAATGTAGATTGGGGTTTCTTTCACCGGCAATCAAAACAAAATCTGGGGTTTAGTTGTATGTGTGTTTTCACAGGGTAAATACAAACAACAAGGGGAAGGCACAAAATACAGTAGAAGGTGAGCACATCCAAAATACAGACAGAGCATCCCCAAAGTGAATGTGAGTGAGCCTGAGTGAGCCTGAGGAGTTGTGTTGACAACTCCTCTGTAATTTAAAATACCTGCATTGTAGAACTAAAATGTTGTGTTTAAAGTCCACATCATGTGAAGCCACTTTAAACTATATTGAACAGTGACACCTGCCACCAATCCATAGTGAAGATGTGAAGGTGGTGCAGTCAAGCTATGGTAGTTCACAACTCGGTCTGGTATGACAACACAAACACACACTGTCTGCCGGAGGAGGCTTGTGTCACCCACTATTTGCAACAGACTGCTCTGCAACTTCTACTAATATCTAGTGGCCAGTGCACTCTGTGTGGGGGAGGTGACATCAAGGCAGGGGATGCTGGCAGGCTCAACAAACAGGTTAAAAAAAAGCTGTGTCATAGGGCTGAGTCTGGATACCCTGCAGGCAGTAGCAGAGGGGAGGATGACTTGCTCATCTTGGACAATACCACCCACTCTCTCTACGATGAGCTGATGCAACTATGGTGCACTTTTAGCCTCCAGCTCACCAGTCTAAGGTGAACCACATAGTATTTCAAGTGCTTATCTGAACAGACTTCCATGTGGCCACGCAACTCTCACTTCTGATTCTACAAGAGCACCAGTTTTAGTCATTAGGAGAGTGCTGAAGCCTGGTCGCCAGCAAAACTCCAAGGGCTTACTTTTTACTGGACTGATCTGCACATCTTCTCTATATGTCAGCCAGTAGTTTTGAGCACATTTCTGCACTGATTCTATCTGTAAATCCTCAGGAACGCCAGTTCAAACCCTGTAAGAATAAGTCACTGAAGTGTCTTTGAACAACCACTTCACCCCAAACGGCTCAGTGGCCAACAGATTGTTGTACTTGGCAGCTACCAGGTGTGGCTGTGTGAATGGGTTAGAGGAAACAGGGCATTTATGGAAAAAAACTGTTGTGCTCAGATAAATATGAGTTAAATAAGCTAATCATGTACATCTGTGAGCACATGTGCATCTACTGACAATATAATCTGATTAACTGAGAGGGGAGAGAAGAGCTAAAACCAGAAGCGAAGGGAAAGAAGAGGAGATGTGAAGTGGGGGAGATTGATGGACTTCAGAGGGGAGAGAGTTAAGCTCCTGAAAGGTTTTTGAGAAAAGCAAGCAAGCTCGTTTCCGTTTTAGGGTGATGGGAACATTTCCGAAGATTACATTTACAGTTGAGAAGATTACATGCAGCCATGGTGTGTTAGTTGATATACTAAAAAGGGAAGATTTTACAAAACCTTTTTATTAAGGTGACAATCAACGCTGTAGCTGACATACTGAATGAAAATGCTTTTAGTTGCCATGATAGATTTTTATTTTTATTCAATAGGAAAATGGTTTCTATGAATACAAACACTCTTAGCTCCGTAAGACCCATATCCCATTCCAAGGATATGAAACATTGATGAGAGCTTTCCTGTATCACAGCTTATGCAACAGCTATACTGGTGCACGATCAACAGACTGTTTCCTCTCTACCTTAAATGTGCTTCTGTCAGCACCTGATGTAGCCTGTAAAACCATTTTCTTTCTTGACAAAGATGCCACATGACGGGGGAGTGATTAGAGCTAGTGCTGTAAAGAATAAAAGAGAGAGAGGGGAAAGCCTCTCTGCTCGCTCTGCTCTCTGGGAAACCAGTGTGCTACTGTTAAAGTTGAAGCTCTGCCGCTATGCTGCAGTCAGCGCCTGGCCAGCATTTCCCAAGATGGTTGCATAACTTGGAATAAATGAGGCCTTCCTCCTCCACACCAATGCACAGCTAGCTAAAGCCACAGGGAAGAACAGAGCAACAGGCAGCCAACTGTAGAGCATGAATCACACTTTTGAAGAATAACATCCTTGAGATAATTAATCGATCAACGTTAGGCAAAAACATCCATTCTTAATCAATTGTTATTATTCGCCCAGGTTGTTCCTTAGCCCTGACCTCTAAACTAAAGACTAAACTCAAATGTTTGGTGAGAAATTTGGACAAACCAAATCAAATCAGGTCAGTTACACAGTTGAGTCAGATTATTCACATTCAAACTGTCTAAAGGTTTACAACAATACAGGAGGGCCAGAACAAGCAGGGAACTGATATGAATATCATGAGCAGGGACTGCCGCTTTTTATCATCCTCAGTCCCTCACAGTCTTAGATTGTAGATCCAAACAAAGTCATTTTGTGTTGAATTATGTATTAAGTAAAGAATCATAATTGTCTCAGATGAAGCACTGGCCAAGAGTTTAGTGTATCTAATCTGCAAATGTTATAATTACTCAGAATAAAAAAACAAAGCTGGTGATAAACCAACCTCAAAATGGAAATGAGAAGGGAGCTTTAGGGTAACTAGCCAAACACCTCAATGAAACAAAGTATTATCAACAATAGAGAAGTGAAACAGATGCAATGTAGTATTAACATACTTGGCTACCTTTACTAGCACAGTAACACTGTGGTTGGCAACACTCCTTTTAAGGTCTTATTCAAGCTAAGCTGTTTACATGCACCTTTCACAGCCTGTTTCCATAAATAACCAGAATATTCCTGTATACCTGAGGTGTCCTGCCCACAGCTCGATCAACCTGCCTGAACGAAATCATGACACCGTTCAGCACCCCCTTCTTTTCTTTTGACACAATAATAGTATTCATTCATTCTCATTCTCTTTGCCCACTAATTGCTAGTCAGGGTCATAGGAGTCTTGATCATATCCCACCAGGCACTGGCTGGGAGGTAAGCAGACACTTTTGGCCACTTTTGCCTGTGCACTAATACAGTCACTCACTGACATTTAAACCTGTAGTCAATTTAGAGTCTATGGACTGGGGGAAGAAACGGTCTAGATGAGAGGTGATATACATTATCGTCTAAATCTAAAAGAAATAACCACGTTGCTGGATATATAACTGCATATAGAGTACGTTTACATTAGGTATCCTGGTTGATTAGATTTCTGGCTATGCGTTGCACATGTAAACACCATATCCTGCTTTTGAGAAATCTGGATATGCTAGAAACGAGTACGAGAAACCGGGCATGTAAACACCTTGATTGGCTTGGTGTGTGGAGAAGCTAGCCATGCATTGATCTTTCCAGAGTTTTTTATTCATTGCCAACTACATTCATCACTTTTTGTGGTAAATACACCATAAATGCCTTCGAGAATTTCCATTCGAACATTTATTGCGTTGCCCCCCCTCACTACGTCAACAGCCTCTTAATAGCTATGAACACTTTTGCCTTCAGATGTTGGACAACATGTGGTACAAACCAGTCGCCACCTCATCTTTTTTTTTGAAACGTTCAGTGGTAGTATCTGTTTAGATGATCAAACATAAATGTTGGCATGACCTGGCAATAACTTGAGTAGCAACAGGAATATTTACTGGCATGACATAACCAAAGCATCTTATAGTTGGATCACTATCAGTACTGCAGATTCTTTAATGGTGACGTGTTTTTGCTCATACAGGGACGGCAGTGAACATTATATAAGTGGAAAGAGTGTTAGACCTTGCAACTGAGACAAAATCATATTCAACTGGTTGTAGCTTTGCGGCAGAGGCTGCATTTCACCTTTTGATATATCCGCCCACTCCCTCCCACTGCTGCTCTCTCCTCGGCAGGCAGACACTGGCTGATGTTGTAGTGATGCCACACATCCTGGACACAGCCTCAGTCTCTTCTCTACACCCTTCGGTGGAAGAAAACGCCAAATAGGGAGCTTATGGTCCATCACTGCTCACTGTGCAGCAGCCTGTAAAGCCTCCCACACTACATTGATTTAACACAACAGATAAGGTCCTATAGCAGTAACATGAGATTCCCTCAGGGTTTATGTGTCTCAGACTAGTGCAGAACATTTTAAAGAAGGGCTAAATTATTAACTTGGGTCTCAAATAAGTTATAAGGACCTCATGGTCAGTCTATGAGTTCCAGTTTAAATCTAACACATCAAGCGAGCCATGTGAGATTACCAGAAATTATATAATCTCTTCCATTTTAAATCTGCCCTTTTTTGTCAAGTACCAATCTTTAGTTTATGTCTTGATATCTGCAACAACCGCAGTATCAAAGCACGACAGGCTTTCATCCTCACTGTGTTTTAACAGATGCTTAATTTGGAATTCTTGCTTCAACCGGATACTTTCAGGCTTCATTTCAGCTATAGAAAAGTTAAAGTAAAAATTATCTTACAATATATCTCATGCATACACATTGTCTAAGAAGCATCTGTTTAAGTTATGCACAGTATGTGGAAAGGCATCGGCATAGTGCAGCTTGCCCTGGCCTGCAGCGAGTACCTCTGTACAAACACACACTACCCTCTGCATGTCACCCGTTGGTCTTTATAGCCACATGCAAGGACAAAAGTGAAACAATCCGTAACTCTCGTATTCTAGCAGTAACATCATCACTGACAATGATTGACAGCTTTCAGCATGCTTAAGCAAAGTCATCCAGTCTTTCCACACATAAGGCACATTACACAACATGACACTAAAACAATTATGTTATCATTATTATATTTTAACCTCTAGTAATTCTTATGATTGAAAAATTCATTGAAAAAATTATAAAATATATTTTTTAATAGTTGCAAATTAATTTTCAACTAATCGACTGATTAATTAGTTGACTAATCGTGACTGACAGCTCTACACTCGTACCTTATTTTTGTGACAAAGACGAATAAGTCGTATATGTTCAGATGGGACCTCCATGTCAAGGAAAGACTACTCTTGGTGTGCAGCTCTAACAACTTGCCTTTTTTTTATCCATGTCTAAATCATCTTCAGCTTGTATATGTATTCAGCTGTGTAGCTCATTATTTTTCATTTATTTTCATGTTGCCATTCTGCATTGACTGCAGATGATGTGCCATAGTAAACCGCACATTTTAATGGCCTACTCTCTTTTACAAGGCTTTCAGGTAGTAGTTTAAGTCTAGCACAGGACAAAGATGGATGATGCTAATTGAAAAAATGTTTTCTTCTTTCCTCGCTGCCAACATGTTCTGTCATGGTTCTGGAGAGGGTTTCCATGTGTGGGAATTCAGAGGTGCACCACTCTCTTAATTAGACTGTTTTGTCATGTACCGCTCCATCTGTCCTGAACCTACTGCAGCAGAGAGAGAGAGAGAGAGAGAGAGAGAGAGAGAGAGAGAGAGAGAGAGGATGAAGGGTGGGGTAGGGAACAACTCCTCCCCCAATACCTGTTCAGCCGGCACCAGATTGTGAATTGTGAGATTTGTGAAAAAGTTGAGCTTTAATGATGGCTTGCCAAATGCGAAGCACATGAAATATAGAGGACAGGCCCTCCTCCTGATGGCTGTGCTGAAGACAGATTAAAAGATCCTGCATGTTGTTCAAGCAGAGGCAGAGAGAAACTGCCATGAGAGGAGTCCTAGAATAAACTATATAAAGAGGGGAGGCAGCAAACCTAAACAGCAGGATTGATTGACTGAGCAATTCTTGTTAAGGGAAACAATAGAAAAGGAGGCTACTGATTCATAATCAATTCCAAAAAGCAAAGCCTGTTTACTAGAGAGTAAGATTAGCATCTACACTTACTGTATTACCATAACTTCCAGTGGTTAAACTAGCACACAAAAAAAGCTCTGTTGTGTTAGTGTGTACCTGTGAAGCTTGAAGCACTTCACAGGTACCATTAATACAAACAAGTGTATAATGTGTGCTCTCACAGTAGAAATCAGGCTTAATTTAGTTAAAATACTTTGAATAATTTACACTAATAAGTGTAAATTGAGGTCGCAGCAGGGCGTTGTTGAGATGTCCAGGCTAGATCACGCCATTTGTCTAACAAACACAAGAAATAGTATAAGGTAAAGGCTTGTTGCTGTGGCAACCCACCTATGAAACCCACATGGATGAAAGACTGCTTTGCAAAGCCAAACAGATGGACAAAAAAAGGAAGGATTTTGACATGTTAACATGCCAAATTAAGTTTAAAGCTTCACTGTAAGTAAGAATATATTTTTTATTTCATTTTAAAGAGTTTGTCAGGGATCAGGCCCACTAATCAACAGGAAAAAAACGATCAAGAAGCCAGGCTAATTTTCATCTGTAAAGACTGATCAAATAAAGTAAATCTGGAACCACTTTCTGAAAGAAAGAAAAACCAAACAAATTCCCCGGATCAGTTTTGATTGAACTGCACTTGTGTTGTTGTTGTTGCCTGTCTGTCATAAGCAGTATCGTTTTGACACAGCTTGGGGGAATGATGCAATTTACTAGGCAACAGTTGTTGTTGTTTTTTTTGCCATTTTAAGAATAACGCTTGTTATCAGTTGTGTCGTGAGAGTTGTCTTATTTTCAAATCCTTTATTTAATTGTTGGTTAAAGTTTTTGATTTCTGCAGATGTTGGTTTGCTAAGCGCGTAAGAGAGAAAGGGAATGAAATTAGGTGTAAAAAATGGAGGAGGTCATGTATTGATGTGTGACTCATGTGTCTGTCACAGTAAATGCGAATTGACATGTTTGTTGAAATATCAAAAAGAATATCAAAGACTACAATCTGAATCTACTGAAAAAATCGAAACGATTCCCGAAGCTAAGGAAGCACCAGCTGTCTCTTTCTGTTGATTCTCCAACATCCTGATATCGTCTGGTACCTCAGCACTGCTTTGAATCACTGAACGGCACCAGCAGTCTGAGCTGTTAGAGAGCCGGCTGAGGGCAACCTGCGACCGCCAGCTCCCAGGATTTATTACTGACACTGGGCTTTGACCTGCAAAGTGGATGTACCTTGATGTACATGAAGTCAAACACACACATACACACAGACATAAACACACACATTTTTCACGGTTGGTGTTGCCCTGACATGAGAGGTGAGGAAGCCAACATTTGGACAACCATATATCTCACCTGGATCACAGACTATAGATCAAGACCCAGCGGGGGCACCATCTGCTCTTAGAAACACATATATCCAACACCAGCATGTAGCCTGTAGATGCAGTTCTTCTAATCGATTCAAAATCCAAACTGTATAGAAGTCAATGAGAAAGACTCAACTTATCTCTAACAATACTAACTGGATTTTTTGTCACTTTTTAAAGTGCGTCTTGGGAGGGTAATGTGTAGGCATTAGGGTTATTTACAGAAGTTATTACTTTAGGTACAACAGGCAGTCTGTCAGGGTTCAACAGGCCTTGATTGTTCCACCTCAGCTCCCACCAGCTGAAAAAATGGCAGCAAGAGGTAAACCCAAAATCTCCAGATATCAGAAACCCACAACTTTAGACCGACATGCCGCCCATGCTTTTCTTTAGTCATGGTTTATCACAATCAAAATCTCGGGCAATAAATTAACGCCACTTGCTACACTTAAGTCTCTCAGTATCCAGTAAACAAAAACTTCAGGGCTTTTGATGCAAACTGTGCCAAGCAGCAAGAAAATTAACTGCTCTGTGTTGTTGTCTATTAATTCATTTAGTCTGTTAAATTATTCACATATCCATTCACTGGTTTGCTAATTCATTGTGTCACATTTACTGTGGGGTTGGAATATATCCCAGTTGAACATCCATATAGGTTTACATCTTCTCCAGGTTTTTATTTTTCAATACACTTCCTTATTTACCTTTTTTTATTAATACCTGATGCCCAGCAAGCCAGATATCTCTGCTACTGTCAGTTGCTGCAGTCCTTAGCGTCGTTGTGCATCGCCTGATTGTAGAGCATCTCATTTATTGATTGGCAGTGTTGTCTGAAGACAGGCTGGGATACAAATATGCATTCTCTGTAGGAGGCAGAGCTCATGCATTAATATAATTTACCTGGGATCTAAAGAAAAATCAGTTCAGAGCACACTTTCAAAAGGTAACTGAGTTCATGTCCATATATTATACAGAGTGATTTTGATGTCACTAATTTATGACTTGAAATCAGTGTTGTTATATAAGTCAGTAATTAACAGTTGTGAAACCCAGTTGACGAATCAGTCTGCATGTCTGTGTGAGACCAACTCTTCTAAAAGTTCGAACCTAAAATTAAAGAAAAGAAAATCCTCAACCTTTAATCCAAAGATGTCCATGCGTCACAAAAACTCTCCTGTCTAGTTTCTGAGTTCAAGTTCAGCCTCAAATCTCCTTAAACTTGACAATATTTCTAGAAAACTTTACTGCAGATCAATTACATCCTATTTAGAAATGAATCCGGGTTTCGAAAAACTTTAATTATGACTACAAGTTGCAAACCCAAGTGCCCATCTTTCTGCTCATGTAAGTGATGATGTTCTGCAACCTGCCAGTGGCAAGAGAAGAAATACTGGAAATCACTGGTGGACTTGACTACAGAAACACCTGCGTGACAGTCAGGGCGGTGCCTTTAAATCTTCAGCGTTGTCCATTCCCCTTGAAGGAGCACACAGCTGTTAACTACTGAGAGAGGTCCCTTCTGAGGCTCACTGTATTAGACAATTACACAATACATGTTAACGTCTACCACCTGCATGTGTAGACTCTATTAAACGAGTCACACTTTAAGTATAGACTGCTTTACCATACAGATTTGAAAGCATCCTACAGTATATTATTGTCTGAAGCGCTAGTTACTTTGTATCATGATTATGTGTAACTGATTAATTATCCCTCAACAACAAAGGCATTGGAGCTGAAATTATTAGTCCCTTTTTTTTTCAAGCAAAACACAGTAACATGAAAACATCTCTGGAGTTGCTGCTTATCTTTGTGTCATGTCATAGTAAATTAGAAAAAAAAGTATGTAGAGAATTTCAATGTCACCCTATGCTCTGGAAATGTGCAATGTTTTTGGTTTTTTTACTAATTTCTGCCGTTTTATTGCCACATGATTAATTTATGAATTATTAAATTATCAGCAGATTAATCAATAATTGTTAGTTGCATTACGTCATTAGGTAATGAAATTTGCAAAAATCACAGATGCTCTGGAGAGGTCAAAATGACACAATCTGTTGCATTTCGTTAATCAAACCACAAATCGAAGCTTGTTCTTAAAAATGCACAAAAAAATTGAAAAACATATCTGCTTCTATTTTTCTTGACATGCATACAAATTTAGAAGAGGAGGAAGAAATTGCATATTAAATACAAATAATTAGTTCAATCGGTTTAATTGGTTAAATTGGTGATAATCTATGTACTGTACTGTTACAAATCCCGCAGGTCCCAGGTTTATAATGGTCCTGTGCAAATAGGTCATTAGTTACACAGAGTAACATGAGGCTGACTTCAAAAAGATTACCCTGCATCAGGCTACTTAGCTACTCTGCAGGACTCCAGAGTGCTGATAGCTGTGAAGGATCTTGCTCCTTTTATGGTGGTAGTATTCACTCAATTTCCCAGGGATCCTCTAACCAGGAAGGAAGATTAGTTTCATTAACCGCTAATTAATCAAAAAGGGTATATAGTCTTTCTCCTAACTATGTTACGTATTTTTATAAAAAGCCAAAGAGTGAAGCAAAATGTGAATTCCCCTTAATTTAGTTTTTTTACGGATTCAATTTGTGTTTGTGTTTTTCCCATAACCATTCAGTAAGGGAAATGTCCAACATGATGCACAAGAAAAATAATCTTGAGGTAGCACAACATCCATAATTGATTATTCTTTTCTTTGCAATCTCTTTCCAGTAAGTTCACAAAGAAAGCTCGTAGATGATTTATTAGCTTTGACGAGATGTCATGAAACTATTCCCAGTTGTGTGATATGAATGCGACAGGAATACCGCCGATGTGACAAATGCAAAGAAAAGCTCTTAGATGGGGTTTCACTCACAGTTCGTTTGATCAATGTTCTCCTCTTTTTTTTTTTGACTTCTCAAGGCTGAGTGATGCAAAAAAATCAGTTTTGTTAGAGTTGGAGGGGGGTGTGGTGTGTTTCAAAGGGGCGGGGAGTTGAAACATCTCCTCGTGTTGCGTTATAGGTGGTGACAATGTGACGCTGCGTTGTGTGATGCTGAGATGTTGGGGAATCCCCTGCATTTCACCGCTGTGGTGCAGTGGAGTCAACGAGAGCAGGTCCTTGCGGAGAAACACTGTCTGGGCGGGGAGACAAAGTTTTATTGGCAGACTTCTGCATGTGTCTTGTTCTTTTAACGTTCGAACGCTATATCACAAACACAAATATGGTTAATAAATCATGCATAAATTACTATTGTCATCATACTCATTGTCACATAACAAATGAGCAGTAATAATACCAGCTACTTACAACTATCCTTAAAATAAAGACGTTATAGTAGGGGAGGGTTTTTTTGTATAAAGTATAAATGTAATCCTCGCCACCACTGTGTCCAGATGGTGTTGTGATGGAGATGAGAGTGAAGAGGTTTCTTCTAAAAGTGTCTTTACACTGTACAGTTTTAGGCGGTCCCAGACAAAAGGGTCACAATTATGAGAGACACTCTGTGGAAGTTTTGGTTCCTGTCAACGTTCTCCACAATGTGACTGCTGCTACAACTCGTGTTTACAAAGGGACCGATACAACATGAACTGACACGGACTACACTGGCGAGCTAGCGTAATATTTGACCTCAAACACATGTAGCCCTCAACGACCGGATCCTCAGTGCTAGGTGCCAAAACCTTTATTGTTTTGCTACATTTTTGAAACATGAGCGTTTATAAACTACATTTTGACACATATTCGCACAGAGTGACATGCAGTGAACTTTTTTTTTGTTTGACTCATGCTTTTAGAGATACACAATTGCCAGATGTGCAGTTAGAAATAACATTTTTATTAATTATTGTTCACTGTCCCTGTAAAATAATTTGTTAGATCATTAAAGTCACATAAATGTATTTTCCCACATAACCCTAATGATATCTAGCCCTTTTGAGATTATGGCGGTGGATGGAATCCAATTTGCAGTTATCAACGCTTTAAACAAAAGCTAATTCGCTATGTGTGGTCTAGAAACAAGGCCCAGGTTCCTGAGAAGTTACAGTTTTTATTGGAACTATTTTCTTTTATAGAATTTAAAAAAATTACAATAAGGTATCTGAAGCAGAATATAACCTATCCACATAAAGATCCTGCCTCCAGGTGTGTAATTATATATGTTAAAAATAAGGAGAATCACAGACTGCTAAAGACACAACCGAGTAGCAGTAGATCTAACACTGCCAAGTCTCACTGCTCAGTCTTCAGTCATCTCTTCTGTCCCACTTTTGGGGTAAAGAAATATCTTTTGGCATTAAAATCTTGTGCAGCTTTAAACTGCTTCACAGGTGCCGTGGTATTTTCTTGTTTAATTACAACTGAAAATAGTTTTAAATCCCCTGATGTCACCTCTTCCCTACGGCCTCACATGCTGACCGAAGTCGGAGCAGAACCGAACACGAGACTCTATGTTCTGTTTAATGATTAATTGACACCATAGCGTGAGGTTAGAACTAACTTAATTACAGAAATAAACAAAACAACCTGTAACCTCTTATGCATTATTGATACTGTGCAAATCAAGGTCTTGAAAGGGAAAACACAGCTTCCATATTTGGGGCATTGTGTGGGTTTGTTTTGGACTGAAGTGTTGTGTGTGCCACACATTGATTTTACCGCAGGGAAAGTGATGTATCACAATTACTCAAGGATGCTGGGCACCACGCGCATAAATTATAAGGCAGAGAGGCCTTCATTTAATTGGGTAGATCTTCTCTCTCTTCCTTTAAGACTCCATATACACTCACTCATTTAGTACAGACAGTGAGTGATTTCTCTCGCGTCCTGCCCTCTTGTCCCGTCACTCTTTCTTTCACACACATTTAGCTTCTACTCTATTTGCTACAACCTGTCTGTGACAAAGAACAGGATGTAGAGAGGAACAAGGTGGTTGAAAAATGACTGAGACTGATGCCATACTGTGAGAAAACAAAGCCAAAATGTTCAGACAATGACAAACAGACACATTAGGTTATTTTTTTTATATATTATTAAAAACATTAATGATGTCATACTTAAGACAAATTTGTTCTCTGCAGTGGCAAGCCCTAAGTCTCTTGGTTCAAGTTCAACTATTGCGCCATAATTACGTCATTAGATAAACAATGCCTCTGCAAATGGTGAGTTTTACAGGCAGGAAAAATCCAATATTCTTTCACACAATGCGGAAATGCAACCACCTTGAATTTCGTCCAAGTTTGTTTTCTTTCGTGCCCTTTTTAATCAAGCTGCTAACTGAGTGGGATGTTGCACACATGTTTCAATGGCATTCAGCTTGTTTCGAGACCAAGACAGTGATTCACAATAATGTCTTCATTGTCTTTAAGCCAAGACAAAAATTCAATTAAACAAGCAACACTGGCTGCTGTTATATATATTTTTTTGTCTTTCAGTGGATCTAGCCAAGCACAGTGTGAGATTCTATCAAAAACATCAGATTAATGGATTCCCATATCTCACACAACACAGTTCTCACTCTTATTTTTTATTTGTGTAGTAGTAGTAGTGCTTTTCCACACATAATCTGGACATTTCTCTCCAGGAGAGTTGGGACAGTTCCAGAGTCTTATTAATTTGTTCTCATTTGGCTGTCTCACAGTTAGCGCACTATGGAGACAGGCTGCTAATGAAATTAAAAGCAGGATGTGGAGATAATTACAGTTACGTTCTGAATCTATTACCATGTCATTTGGCTGTGATGGTTACTTCTTGCAAAATTTCCTCATGACAAATAATGAAGTTATCAATATGGCAGCCATATGTTATCCACAGTGAGGACACTGTAGGTGTTCTCAAGTTGATTACATAAAAAGGTTTTTATGTAATTTAATGTATGATGTATTTATATTATGTAGCAATACATGCTACTTCTTGACAAATGGACTCAAACTTGTGCAATATATCAGCCGATATTATCACCATACCAATATCAGCGTATATTTGAGAAAATCTGTAGCAAGAAATTACACTTCAAAATGTCAAAGATATATTTGAAGTAGTTTGGAAGCAGTGTTTCCATTACAGCACTGACAAGTTTATTTTTCTAAAATGTCCCAGCCTTTAAAAGACTAATTTAAGGGCTACTTATCAAAAATGTTGATGTTGTGTAAAAAATAATAATATAATTACGTTAAATGTCATTTAAATTGTATTTTTCAAGTCATTTTGGGGAGTTTGACAATAATGGCAGGAAAGGGAGTGAGTCACAGCTTGCAGGAAACCAATATATGTAATTAAATGAAATATATGTAATTTATTTTGTCACAGCTACAACATCTGGACCACAGTACATAGAGAGAAAAGTATCTTTGCGCTACATGTTTTCTGCATGCGTTAGAGATGAAACATGAATCCTGTGTTTTAACTTGCAGCGATTCCAACAGGCTCTTTCAAGCAACAAGACAGCAAATGACCTTTCAGTTACACAGCATCCATTTGACTCCATTTAGCTTTACACTCCATTTTCAAACCACCCTCAAGGCATTACAGCCTATTGATCTCATTCTCTCAAAAAGTTAAACTACCACTCTTAACTGTGTGTAATCTCTGTAATCCTGTGCTTCTGCTTTCTCTCTGCAGCCAGTGAGAACGAGTGTGCGCTGCCTTCTTGGAAACTGTTGGCTGAAGAGTTGCGCTGCGATGCTCCTCCCGGTGTTCGGTGAGAAACATAATGCATTCAGTATTCAAACACCCACAGTAAGAGTTCAAGAAACTTAGCCTTCACCGTGCTTTTTTGAATACGGGCATAAGGGTATCCTTCACAAAAATGCTAAGTGGTTGCCAGGCAACACCAGATATGTCAGTGGGAGACGGTTTGCAAGGTAGGGCTCACTTACAACTTTGCACTTATCCAAAGAGGAGAACGAAGCACCCATAAATTAAACGAGTGAAAGAGGTAAAGAGATGAATTCATCTCAAAGCATAGTAGAGCGATACATGAACTGTACATTTTACTGCTTGCAGATACCAAATATATCCAGCAAGAGGAGCACATGTCCAAATCAGTCATCTTGACAGATTATCCTGTGCCTCCTGATAATTAAACCAAATGCTGCTGCGGTGTTCACTGAGCCGTCTGGCACATTAATGAGCCATAAGAAGATGCTAAATGCGCCATAAAGGGTGACACTGACATTTATGATCAAACACACCACACTGTACATGAAATATTCAATCCTTCTTACAACTGCCTTTAACTTCTGACATCCACATTTCATGCACGCCGTCTATTCCCAAGACATCAGGAAGTGTCTCTTTGAGATTTAAAGTTTGGGGTTTAATTACTGGTACCTCAAAGGACAACCCGGCGGCGTGCGTGTCTTTTTGCTCTCGCTGTGAGTTACTCTACAGGGCTCGTCTTCAGGATTTTTTAAAGTACAAGCCTGTCACAGCTCTAGCCCAGATAAAAACAAGTGCGATGACCTTGGCTGGCAGCTGAGCAGCCCTCCTCTACCCCCGAGAAGGGAGAAATAGACACTGTGGAAGCTCCCAGACAGCAGCGATGGACACTGGGATTACTCACAGCACTATAAAAACACTGTAGATGTAATGCAGCTGTTTTCTAAGGTGACACCAAGTGTTTTGAAGGTGTTTCTGCTTTATTAGACAGTACAGTGAGGAGAAAAAAGGGAGAGGAGAAGCACAAGGGGATGACATGTAACTGTTTGTGTGGGCCTGGAGTATCAATACAGCAATGTGCCTAAAAAAAAACTCAAGTGTCTCTGCTCCTACAGTCTAAAATGTGCCTTCAGGCACTGTGTTATGTGAGACTTTTACCCCAGGCAGTAAATAAATCAAAACATACAGCCACACACACACAGTCACACATACATACAAACTGTACATACAGCAAAATGGCCCGTACGCTCGCTCATAAATAGTAGTTTGCTCAAAAACAATTCTCATAGTGATTAGAAGCAAATGTCATCTTTCGAGGTGACATTCAGCCATCTCATGGCAACATTTCCACCATTTGAGAGGGAAGCTGAAAACAATCTGCGCCCTTTACCCCTAATTCCCCTGTCTACACAGGCTTTTTAACTGCTCAACCATGAATGAGTGACCACCATCACAACACAGCCACACGGGCCAATAATTCAAGCAAAAGTGACTGTCAAAGCACTTTTATTATTCCTGTATTCAGCATGGTGATATATTACCTTTTCAGTGGTTTCTGTTGGATCTCTGCTGTAATTAGCTACCTTACTCGCCTCCATTAAATGTGACTTGTCTTTATTGTTAGTGTCAAGCACAGGACAATGTAGCTGAAGAGAATGGGAGTATGATCAGAGGGAGAGGCTATTTCAGATACTAGTCCAGGAGGAGTAATGTTCTCCCAGCGCTGATGCTATTCCCACTGGTCTAATCAAGGTAGCTAAATTAGATAATGTCCCTCTAAACTGTCCATCTTTGAATAACGTTAAAGACTTAATTGCGTCTCCAGTGTGTCAAGGCAGAGTCCTTGTGTGACCAATTGGCTAAACCTGTCTAAAGTAAACATAATATGATGTGAATTAATTAGTCAACGCAATGTTATGTGGCATTTTAAGAGCCATGCTGGCAGTAGGAGGGTATCTTGATGATAATAAATTGTAAAATGAGACGCAGTACCCCTCTGCAATATCACTTCTTCCACTGTGGTGGCAGTTTGCAATGAAGCTTTTTGGCTTTTGGTGTGTGAGGAAAATGAAAAATGGATGTAGTTTGGAAACCGGCACAGCTCCTTCTAACATGACATTGTCAAAAATGTCAGACTTCACCGCCATCACATTGAAAATGGCTACATTTTAAAAGTCTTCTGGAGACTCGGAGAACTGAGGCATCAACCGTGCCCTTTTAACATCACGGCTAATCTGCTCCATCTCTCGTTTTCTGTCTGTCTAATGAGGCAGAAACCACTTGAAATGCTTTTTTAGCAACAAAAAAATGCATAATGATGACCAATCTAGCAGCCAAATCTATGCATCACAGGCAAGGCATCACTGATTCATCACACAGTGTTTCTACAGAACTAATGGACAGCTGGCAACAAGAGTCCATGTCATGCAGACAGGCCCGGCCTCCCCCCAAGGTCACAGCCAGTCTCTTGCAGAGCACTGGCACCAGAGCAGCAGATGGTGGCGAAGTGATGGCCCACCATTACTCATCCAGCAGAGAACATGGCCGTCCTTTGTCAAAACAAAGGGTTGTGGGGATTCTGCTATTTGGGGGTATTTTCCATGATCGAATGTTTTCTCTAAGTTAGTGTGAGGATACACACCTGGTGAAGGTCAAGGCCTTTCGCAGTACAGTGTGCCATGTTTAAGTTGCGTCCTTTGTAGTTGTGTTGGGAGTCATAACAAGGGCTGCAACTAACTATTATTTTCATTAATTAATCTGACAATTATTTTCTTCTCTAAAACATCAGAAAGTGTTTACATTTTTGTTTCTTAGAGTCCAAAGGGATGTCTTCAAATGTCTTGTTTTGTTCAAACAAAGTCCAAAACCCAAAGATATTCAGTTGGAAATTGCTTAAAAACTGACTATGAAATGATTATCAAAATTGTTTCCAAATAACTTCCTGTCAATCAGAATACAGCACACTTAATTTCCATTTGGGACATCGCCTGTTGTGTCAGTGCTTTTGTACAATTAAAACCAAACTAACTTTACCTTCAGCCAAACCAATTTGGTAGCAACACATATTAGATTTTAGTGTAGAGTATTATATATTGTTTATAAAAAGCAAAGCTGATAAGTGCTATTATTTTTTTTTGATATATTAAAATACCACGTTCTAAACAGTTCATTTACTGCCACAAAATAAATAAAATCTCAGTTTGGTGACACAGCTGTAGAAACAAAATGATATCATTTGTGAGTCGGTTTCATACCATCCGCCGTCGCCGCTGGTTGGTTAAATTGGTAGAGCAGGAACATTTCCGTTGGACCGAACTTTGGCTAAACGCAGACGGCGAATCGGTCCCCAAGAGCACAAGAACGTAGGTTGAGAACTCCCCTCAGAGCACAAGGCCCCTTCCTGTTGTCATCCATTCAGCGAACAGGGCTATCGGACCACCGTCATGCAGTTTAAAGGCACAAAATGTTTCAGTGTTGAAAACTTTATTGCCATAGCAACCACTAAATTGAATTTGGCTCTGTTGAGCTAAAAACAGAACGGAGATGCACTTAATGCAACACTATTACAGAAGCAGAGGCTTAGTCACCCCCTCCCTCTCTAGTGCACACACACACACACACACACTGAGACAAACTGACCTGCATCTCAGCAGGCGATTGGAGTTCCCTTTCTAGCTGTGGGACGTCTCTGCGAGCGAAGGGAAGGGGAACGAGAAGAATACCGAACAGTCGGTGTCTGAAGGGGTTAGTGAGTCTTTTTTAGCAGCTTAGACAGTGAGTGTGTAAAATGTTTGACACTTTTAGACGTAATGTGTTTGAGGCAGCAGATAAAAAAGTTAAGATTATTTTACATTTCCTTTCTTTCTTTCTTTTTATGTGACACACTGCCCCCAAAGTGAACAGCAGTTGACCTGAAACACTTTGCTCTGATTGACTCAAGCGGTCCTGAGGGTGACAGAGACAGCGAGACCTGACTGAGTGTTTTCCCTACCGTCTCTCTGTATCTAGGCAACAGCAAACCACCACGATTATTACATCATCTGGCAGAGTGGGCCTCCCATGTATTAATCTCAAAGCAACACTCAGCTGAGCTTAGCGAGCGGTGAGCGAGAGCAAAGGGTGCTTCACATGTAGAAAGGGAAGGATGGAGAACGGGGCAGAGGGTTGTGGCATGAGGAAGGTGTGTGTGTGTGTGTGTGTGTGTGTGTTTGGAGGCCATTCACATCTTCATCTGAGGCATTTCACACAGTAGCACAAGGGAGATTGTATATTCTACTTCACATCCTCCTGAAACAACACTGCTTTATGGTTTGTTTTCTCTGTCTTGTCATGCTTTTGTGCTGTGTGGCGGTTAAACTCAAGACACATGTTTTAATCTACATTTTCAAGTCATGCACCTTGTCAAATGTGGATGATTTGATGTTATGATGTTATACTCTCTCCTCCTGCTTGCTTTCACCTGCTAACCACACTGTATGAATAAAACATTTAATGCATCAAACAACCTAATAACTAACACAGTTTGCAGTGCCACCAAAATACTATTATCTCTATGTACTGACTTCTTAATCACTTTCCAGTCTTTTCATGTGCAAAAGATGTCCACCCTTGGCCTATTGATGTAACCAGATGTCTACATTCTGTAGCCAATCAGCGCTCGAGTTTTAAAGCGTCTGTATGCCTGTCCGGTATGTGTGGGTGTTGTTTAAGGCCACATGGAGCTTCGACCGTGCCGTTTTATTTGTGCTGAAACAGTGATACTGATAATCATTAGGTACAACGACTTGCTGAGCTGCTGTGAGTCATTCACCTTAGCAGACTTATTAGTGGAAAAATAAACAAAAACAGTTCAGATGAAATACATGTAATAGTATTTAAGCATTTTACTGAAACTCTGTCCGCCTCAACTTTTAAAAGGGCAATAAAGAAGATTTGTTTATTGAACAAAAATATTTCTGTTGGGTTGATTCAGTTACTTGGCCAGGTGCTGATATTTATCGCTTTCAAAACTCAATTTCTAACAGGTACTCTGTGTTGGAGGAAATCTTTCTTACTTGGCTAATATACAGAATTTCCACATTTCTGTCCTGGAATGTCACCTGAAAGCCTTTTATTTATTTTTAAGTAACACACTGGCATTTTGTTCTGTACATTGTCATTCTTCTTAGATGATCTCTAACCCTTGGCAAGCAATCCTATAGTAGAAAATGCATATATTTTATTGTATAATACTAATTTGTTTTACCAATGAACTGCTGCCTTGACTGTGGTACCTGGCAGAGGTTTTCCAGGTGTCATCGGGGGGGTGGTCAGGGTGCCTGCTGAGCATACAAAGCTCAAGTTTCTATGCACATTTTCAATTAGCACGTACAAAAAATAAATATCGTAAAATAATTTTTATGCTTGGCTGAGATGGAAAAGTTGGAATATTGATAAAAGCATAATGTGTCATAGTGCAGTGGAAACAGACTTGTGAGTGAATCATGACGGAGAAGAAGCATGTGACTTAAACGTAAAGATATTCAAACTTTCAGAATATCTAAATCATTTTCTTTTTCTGTCAAAAGTGAGTATCTAATACGTGTCTCCAGACTGCACAGACTGAATTCAGCAGCCCGGTGACTGACAGACTGTTACCTGTTTTGTTTTCAGCTCGGTGTGGCTGCTGACTACATCTCAATATTTCAAACACTGTATGAGTAAGTCTACCTACAGATTCCCAGGTAGGGGCCTGTAACTAAAAGAGGAGGCGCCTTGTCATTCAGGAACATTGATCTTTGAAAATCCCTGCTTGTTGATTGTTTGTCTGTAATATTGATATTATGTATCAATGACTTGGGATTACAGACTAATCTCAAGTCCTTTAAAGGCAAATGCTCTGCTCTTCCCGTTATCAACACTGAGATTTCAAGTCCCCATTTACATTTAGTTTAAAGTTTTTCGGGGCTTCAGCTCTTTTATTTTCTCTGGCTTTGTTCTTTGATTTGGAACCATTGTGATGTCCTGCTGAGACGTTTCCATCAGCTGTGTTTTGCTGTACACAAGCAGCAGTGTGGCTCTCGCACTCGAGTGTGATTTGTCAAAGCAGTCTGACATTCAACAGAAGCTGTCTCTTCTTAAGACACCAAGAGCACACTGCAGTGACAGAATATTTTAATAAAGATGCTGCTGAGGGAGATTACATGAGCACAAACTGGGTATTTCACACAGCAATATTTTCTTATTATGCCCATCTGCACTCACAATAGCAAGCCTTTGTCCTGGTTTCATAGCGCCTTGGGTGGTAACTGTTGTGAGAGTTGTGTGTGGGGATAACGGCCTAAATGGATAGTGGGTCCAGAGGCAAATATGATAGAGCTAAAATCTAGTCAGAACCCCTCAGGGCATTAAATGATTCATCTAAATTATTATATTTTTTTGCAAGTACAAGATACAAACAATTTGGTAATGTGATTTTCAGTAGAAGCACGCAAGGTCATTCCGCTTTTTTCATGGAAACAAAATTCAGCAGCAGCTCATATCACAGATCCAGATAAGACTTTATTAAGATCACCTGCTCAAGTAGTTTCATTTCCCTTTTACAAATAAATACTACGATACAAACTGAACTTGAAATGTGGGCGAGTATCTGGCATCGATACAGTGTGTCCACACATACTGTATAACCTTAATTGTGTTTCCTCCACCGTGGCTGAGCAAACCTCCAGATGTCATTGTGTGATGCGATCGGCTGATGAGGGCCGTGATCTTTTACAAAACCCAATTTCTGTCTGCGAATATTGAGACTTTGTTAAAGGAGGTATCGGATTCAAGTGTGTCAGACTCACAACCACTGAGGTATGGTCATTTAAATTGATCATGTTACTGTAGCGCCACCTATGGACACAATGGCATCACAATTTGCAGCATCACCTGGAGTCTATACATTATTATTATGGCTAAGGAAGCATATTTCAAAATGGCCGTACCACATCTCATCATCATGCATTCATCATAATATGTTAGAATTTATTGGAGAAACTGAAAAATACAAATCCCAAATACTCAAACTGTTTCCATGCCTCTCTGTTCAGGAGTAATTTTAAATCTATAAATGGTAGTGATGCACCTCCCCCAATTCCAATACCTCAAATTAGGGTTTCCCAAATTAACAAATCTGTGTAGCACATTTGAATATTTTGTATGTACTGTAAGGTAACATAAGGCCAGGGACTGATGTGGCAAACAGTATTTAAAGTGACCTCATAGTCGATGCCCAATCCATCATCAAATTCAATCGTAACGTCGTGGCTGCGTGGTGGCACACAAGCAGAGCTAGTTCTAGGAGGTAATAAACTGGACGCTTTCAAACCGGCTGGCTGTGTGTGACACTTCCCGACTCGACGTGTTGCACCCGGACAGAATAATGTTGTGGAGAGCAGAGGTGAGCGCTTTCACTTTTTTCTCCCTCTTCTCAGCACACAGCATGACTCACAGCACACACATGCCTGGTCTCTAAAGTGGTCAATCTAAAAGCCCTGTGGACGGATAAATACTCTCTGTGGCCAAATCTGCACTGTTTCCTCAGGATTATGTGAAGATTTATACGATTTTGAAAAGGAAAGTGGTAGAGTTGCCCTCTGGTGGTAGCTTTCTTACCTCAGAGAAAAAGGCATCCAGTCTGTGTTTTATTTTACAGAAGAGGTCTCTGACTATACTGCAGTATTGAAGCAGCAATGCAACTTTTTGATTGGAGTTCACTAATTCTGGTCAGCTACACATAAAACTTGTGATGGAGGTTAAAGAACTACCATATACCATCACACGTCTTTGCATGTTAAAATCTGGTCAGTGAGAATATGCATAAAGATTGTTCCACAGTACGATCCTAACCACTGAAAGGCGTATGCCAGCTCACGCAGACTCCTTTGAGGAAACCAAGACAAGCTCTAGACTTTTCCATAATTACTTTTGAATTAACTGTCACCACCAGCGGGGTGTCAGACTGTGTTGTCGCTGCCTTCACCTCTGTGTGCTGTGACACATCAGAGTACAGGCCACGATCTTTAATCTTGTGCTTCTGTGGCAACAAACAGATCTTTCTAATCACACGCAATTAAAACGGTTAGCGACGGCTGAGGCTGCTAACAGGCCTCAAACTAAACTGTTGGATTTCATTCACGTGCCAGCACACATTTGGGAATTTCAGTTTGGGCATTTCAGAGTAATGTACAGACTGCTGTAAAGTCAATTTTGCTAAAACCTCATCAGCAGCAACCTCAGTTCTGTATTTATTTTAATTGTTTTCTCTTAAAAGGATTACAATTTGAAAATGGACCAAACTGCTTATTGGACTCAAAAGTAAACTCAAGACCATCCATGAGAGACTTGATTGATCCCAGTTGAGTGGAATATCCAGTATTATAATATATATATTCCACTTCCGTGCTCAAGTTGTGCTGATGAGCCCAGGGTTTGCTGTTCAGCCCGGCTCAGCAGCCGTTTAGAGTCAATTAAAAACCTCTTACATAGGCTGTTTCCAAGTGGGAAGAGCCTCTGATTAGAGCCTAGTTAGGGATTTGCCAATATGATTTGAAAGTTGAAAGAATGGTTGAAGATTATAAAGTTAGTTTATACATAAATATCAAATGTTGGAAACACTGTTTCCAAGGCTGTTCTGTTCTGACTGTCAGCGCAGAACAGCAACCGAGAATAAAGCTCACCGAAGTGATAAAGTTTGGACAACAAAATACAGTCATTTGGAGAAAAGGGTTTTTCCCTCTACAAACACCTGCATTTCACAGGTGTTTTGACTGAAAACCTGCAAAGTGCTTTTCTGAAGACGACTTTCTTTCCGTTGCATGTTCGCACTCATGTTTACGTACAGAGAGTAAACCAGCTAAGCCATGCCCTGCCGGTGTTTTATCCTGTCCGTGGCTCTCAAGCCCCCCGCACCCCCCACCCCTCTTTGCCTGACTGGACGCAGGTTTAGCACATTAGTATTAGCACTCTAAATTCCCTGTGTGGACATGTACCACCTGGCAGGCATCGCCGCCCGGGGTGAGTCAGAACACCGTGGCCATTAACGCACGGCAGGTACCATGGCACTGGCAAAGTATCAAGCCCATGTGGTAATGTTAACCTTAGTGTCCCCACACACACACACACACACACAGCTTCTCTCCTGCCCCAACTCGTACTGATCCTATAAGCGCTCCCCAGAGTGCGATAGACTGAGATGACTGCTGCCACCCAGCTTCTTTACAGCTTAACCCTGCACACAGTATATCCCATTATCAGCTATGGAGATGTTCACTATGGGTGGTGCCAGGGGGAAACACACACACACACACGCCCACAAATCAATTTCACGCATGATGGCTTACCGATTAAAAACTACATAGGTCAGGAAAGCTGATTCTGATCTTTTTTCTTTCTCATGGTATGCATTTTAAATGTAAAATCAAAGACTGAACCAAGAACATATTTTCTTTATGTACGAATGTTCTGTTTTATATGTTCAGGGATGTTTGTGTACTATAGGCAACGCCGTAGCCCCGGGTTAGAAATACTGAGGTCATAAGTCCAAAGAGCCACCAATCATACTCAAATCAAAATTTAATCATCAATCAGATTTTCTGAGGATTTAAATAATAACAGAGTTTGACACTTAATTCATTTAAAGCTGCAGTAATCAACAGGTTTCTAACTGAATGTGAAAGGGCTCTCTCATAGTGACAAACTTACAGAGAATTATCACTTGAATCTGCAGCTACACTCGACTTAGTGGAGCTTTATAGAGCATTTCAGCTCGGCGTTTATCTGTCCGGCCTACAACTTTACCCTTTTATTATCAGTGCTCTCACAGCATCGTTTTCATTTGTTGCATTCATTTCAATTAATCAAGTAGGCGAGTGACAGAAAATGAATCAGCAAACTTTTGGATTTGATTCGTTTTTTAAAGTAAAAATGCCAAAGATTCAGTGGCTCCAGCTATTTTATGTTCTTTTACTCCTTTTAGCAGATGTTTGGACAAGCAATTTAAGTAAGGAAAGAATTTAAAGTTCAATTGAAAAGTTTGCATGGGGCACAGCTCAGTTACTATTGATTGCTTGACAAAACCAAGCAGTAACACCCCCAAAATTACCAGATATAGTGGTTGAATCAAAGGGCGGATCGACTCTTTAAACAGATGCAGGCTTCAGGGCAAAGCTTCAGGATTAGAAATCCTGTTGCTACAGGGATTGCCCTGGCCTTCATACAGCAGGGACCCTCTGTTCAGGTCTGCACTGCATCATTCTGCCAAGACAGAAAGGTCCTTTTCGCTGCTATTTTCGACGCGCTCCGTCCCCGTGGTGGCCTCTTTGTCTGGCCAGAAATCACTTGTCACCTTTGTCACCTTGTAAGCAAGAACCACAGAAGCCTGTTTCTGGCTTTACAGCCCTAAGGACACACACACACACACACACACACATACACACATACACACATATATATACACTACCGTTCAAAAGTTTGGGGTCACCCAAACAATTTTGTGTTTTCCATGAAAAGTCACACTTATTCACCACCATACGTTGTGAAATGAATAGAAAATAGAGT
>JAVQJD010101142.1:0-10598 GCA_036023655.1 Nannoperca australis
ATGTGATTTGACTTCTCCAAATTATATTTAATATAAAACACACATTAACATGGTTGATCATTGGGTGTAAACCGTATTCTATATAGAATATCACTTTATTTCATAATAATAACAACATGAATATGTTAGGCTGCACTGGGGGAGACAGTAATCTGTGTTGAGAACTGTTGGGAGGTTTACACTGCATGAAGTAATCAAAATAGTTACATTACTTATTCCTTTTAAAATCAGGGTAACTAGTAATCTGTAACCTATTACATTTCAAAAGTAACCTTCCCAACACTGCCTGCTAAACACCAGCATTGAGAGCATGTTAGCAGGCTGATGTTAGCATTTAGCTCACAGCACTGCTGTGCCTAAGTAAAGCCTCTAAGGGTTTTCTTTCTCTTTCTTTTACCTGTACAACTGGTGAGTGCAAGGTGAGAAAGTTGATGCCCCATTTTTTTGCGTGGGACCAGGAAAAAGTTATTTTCCTTTATCCAGAGGGAATTCAGTAGATCTGTCCTCCAGATCACGTCTTTTCCTAAACCTAACCAAGAGCTGAAAGTCCCCTGAACATAACCATTCAGGATTTAGTTTTGAGTCTGAAGTCTACTTCCGGTGATCAGCACCTCACTACTGTGCCTTACCTTTTGTATTATGAGGTAATTATTTAATATGAAGCTTTTGCATTGCCGTCGCTTTAAATGTTTCCTCATTATGTTTATTGGAAAAAAGCATAATCCAGGCAGCACTACGTTTCCTACAAAATGTTAATAATTATTATTTACATTGTACAAAAAACTTGTGATTGTATGTTATCTATAGTTGCCAGTAATGCAATCATCTTCTTTCTCTGTGTGTTTCTCTGAGTTTGTGTGTGTGTGTGTGTGTGTCTGAATCCCAACTAGAACAGTCAGATGGTTTCTAATTGCTACCAGGAGGTTTCCCCACCCTGCTGAAATGTTCCCACGCAGTTGCTCACTGCCGTTGTATCTGTTCAAACAGCACAGATCTCTGATGGATACAAATGCCATTATTTTAAATAGAAGAACTTTCTGGCATTGCTGATTCTGAAAATGGAAACAAAAGACCCACTGCTTTTGCTGTGATCTTTGCAAATATCTACTTAGTATGTTTTCACTTTTCTTCAGTAATGCATTCCTTGGCTTCTTCCCCTGCTCTCCTGTCCCAGGGGGATTAATAGAGGCCACAAGCCAGAATCTGTTAACTATTAGCAACAACATTTGCAGGAGTTTGTATAGTAAATGCTAAAACGCCATTATTCTGTTGATGGTAATGGAATGAACAAAAACAAATAACATCAAAAACAATAATGTGATTTTCAAGAGGACAGAACTAAATAAAATACTTAATTCTTACTGAAAATGATTTCAGGAACCTGAAATAATTTGCCCTAAAATATTTTGTCTTAGCTTAAAATTGCCCTTCATGTTAAATGTTATGTTAATGCCACTTGAAAATGTTGAGTGTGGACCAGTGGTTTAACATTTTTTGTAGATTGTGTTGCTACACTGATGCAACTTTTACATTCCAAAATGTCCCAATGTCATTGTTGCAGAAAAATCACTAGTCCGTTTAAAGCTGCATGAAAAGATTGTTTGTGTCATTTGGAGGCAGCAGAACACAACACTGACATATTATCCCCTAAAAAGTTGCTGTGGGGAACAGGTTAGCAAGCAGTTTTATAGTGACGCATCCATCAGACAAGTTGTGTGGAAGTTGGTCTCGACCGGCTCCATGTGATTGAGTGCCCTGAGATAACTTTGTTATGATATGGCGCTATGTAAATAAAATTGAATTGAAATTGAATTGAATCAGACACACAACAACATTAGCATTCATGTGGAGTGGGTTGTCACCTGATGACGGTGAGTCCCAGCTTCTCTCTCCTTTAGCTCTGCCTTGGTCCATGAAAACCAGGTTGATGAGAGCAGACAACCAAAACCATGAACTAAATAAAAGATGCTGTAAAGCAGAGGGAACTGCTTGCTGTTGTTGTTCTCTGTGGGCTCTCCACATTACAAATTAATCTTTTGTTACAGCAATATGAAAAATGACTGCTGAAGCTTTAAATACTTTTCTAGGATCCACAGCTGCCATTCAACAGATCACAAGATTCCATTCAGCTAAACTTCAGACTTGTAGAAAGTGCATTCTGCTAATAAGTGCTCTGGTTGTTTTCCTTATCTCCCTATTCAACCATAAATGGTGGTAATCATATAAGGTTAGCCATAATTAGTTAATTAGTTCTTTCAAACCCATTTAGTAGCGACAGGAAATCCTAGAACGTTTGAATCCAGGTCTGTTATGTACCAGTTGTTTTGTAATGTTCATGACAATGTTCATTTTCATGTCCCAAAACACTTATTTATGTAATAAAAAACACACATTTCAAAAGGTGCAGTTGTTTCCTAAAACAGCTGGCCACTGTAGCTTACCCTGCTGCGGTCAGGCTTCTCTTTTTCATCCCAATGAGATTACCTGATTCATTCAACATTATATAAATCAGTGATCCATTATGTACCATACTGGATAGACACAACCGAATGGAATGCAGCTGTAATTTCTACAAGTCAAAATGTTCAGCATGCCAACAGTTTATTGTTTAGTCTTTCTTTACATTGTACGGAATTAAACATATTCTAAATACAGCAATATATATTATTATGTGTATTAGTTATTGGAAATGTAAATCCTCAACATTAGCATTGACATCCCATATCAGGGTATATCTGGTATTTTCATGTAGGCTACTTAGTCTCCAGTGTTTCTCCAGTACATTTGGACCACTTGGGGTTGTCAAGGCAACAGGGCAACAGCTGAAACAGGCTGAATCCATGAGCAGCATGGTGCTGACAATATTTACTTTATTAAAGTGGGTGGGTAGAACTACTGCTAAGCAATGACTCGTGTTGCTCTCTGAGGTTAAACACTGGAGAGTCACGCTCATGCTCTCAATCTGGGCTTTGGTAGGAGGAGCTCAGACTGAGCACATTGTTGTAGACTCCTCCATCAGCAGGCAGGCATGTGGGAGGGGTCAGCAGGCGAAACGAGGCGGAACCCTGAACAGTACCCCCGTTCTCCATCTCCTGCTCCCATACTCTCTGTCCTGTTGTTCAGAAAGCCAGTCTAAGCCACTTCAACCCCGAGGAACTAAGGCTAATCTACAGCCACCTTTCCTGGGTTCACTTAGTTTGAACAAGAACAAGGACTGAAGCAGAAAGGATTAACATGGCATCTCTGAAAACTTGGCTTTATCTAGGAGTCTGTGTGTCTGCTTGGATCCTCGCTACTTCAGGTAAGACCACACGATGGCTTGGATGTCAGTTTCATCTTACATTATTTCTTTTTAGTTTTCTTTAATAATCCTGTTGAATAAGGACTTGTGGTGAGTAACATGTAGTTCCTCTTACATTCTTTTAACATTGCTAGGACTTTAGTTTCATTGTAGTTTAGGTTTTCTTTGCACAACTAACAGAACAATACATTTTAATACATGAATGGAAAAAAGAAAACCAAATGGGTTTATGATCATTAGTGATCAATTATGTGGATTGACAATATTAAGAATTGATTGCTAACAGGCATGGCATACAAATGAGCAAAGAGACAAGATGGCCACTATACATTTTTGGGGTGTCCAGGCCGAGACCACACTTGTGTGGTGATTTTTCTGAATGGCATGGAGCCACACAGACATTAGAGGAACATATTTGCTTGTGACCAGATGTTCTGCTTTCAGTTGTTTTAAAGCTTGTAACGGGGCCTCTGCAGTTTGGAGCTTGGTTCCCACGTTCTTGTTTTAACTTAACAGGGACATGAAGAGGTAGGCCTGTATCAGATGAGGCAGTCATATCCGCTAGAAAGCCCGGCTGCAAGGTTTGCTTTTCTTTGCACAGGTTTTGAAAGACTTGGCTGCAAGGTTTCTGCCTCAGCACCAACACACTGGAGCTGAATGGGATTTCCACAGACCCCTTGGCACCACCATCACATATAAGTAGATTGCTTCATCAGTAGTCTGAATGAAAAGTTAGAGGAAGATTGAGTTCCAATATGATGCAACCTATTTCACAGCTGAGCTCCACTGTGTCTGACAGAGGATAGACAGACAGAAGTCCTACTTCTTGATGCATATAATT
Source organism: Nannoperca australis (assembly GCA_036023655.1). Classification (NCBI taxonomy): domain Eukaryota; kingdom Metazoa; phylum Chordata; class Actinopteri; order Centrarchiformes; family Percichthyidae; genus Nannoperca; species Nannoperca australis. The sequence goes on from JAVQJD010101142.1 coordinate 4,143, forward strand.
TTCATATTTATCATATATGAAAATGATATGCATTGTATAATGTGTCCAATAGTGTCCAAACTTTTGACTGGTACTGTATGTATTAATTGATTTATGTATTAATTAATTATGAAAATCTATTAAATGTTGCAGGTACAGAATCAGATGGTATTTTAAAAATGCAGGTGTAATCAGTACATGTTCCATGATATTTATCATGAATGCTACTAATGTACCAAACAAACATTGTTTAGATGTTGCAATTAATGCAATGAGCATTCAATGGAATGTTACAAACTATTTGCAGGACAGACAGTCCAGCTGTATAAAATGCATTCATTGATTGTTCTGTAGTCTAACTTTTGGCTCACCTTCAGATTTGCTCACTGGCAAAGACCAGCTATAATAATGATGCTCATTACACTAACTCACTGAGAAAACACAAACAGGAAGGGAGAATATTCACGGGTGAGTGGAGAGTAATGTTGTGTTACATTTTATTCACAGATACAAACTTTGTACCCAAAGCAGAGGACGTACGCTGGGTATCTCTGGACTTTAAAACCGTCCTCACCTGGACTACCAAAGCATCAAACTACAATTACACTGTCTTGTTCTCTGGGTGAGTAAGGCTTATCACACACAAAGACACACACACAAGGATGCACAGGGTTTCTATACTCCCATAGATTATCTGCTTAATCTGGAGCCATTCTCTAACCTTTTACTTCTTTAACCTTTTCAAACTAAGTCACCACTTCATTGTTATTACTTATTTATATCAAAATATACAGTGAATTGAAATAAACAATTTAGGGTTTTGAGAAAAACAACCGCTGTTCTAGACAATGTTAATGTAATCACTACAATTAGCACATTGCTATGCATACTACAAAGTATTTAAGTATTCTCATGGAGAATGTGCATTGCACATAATTGATGGCTGATGTAGTGTGATGCTGGATTTGCTGGACAACCCTCTGTAGCAGCAGTCTCATCGAAATGAACAAGGGGCTGTGTTTGATTGAGAGTGATGTAACTGTAACTTTCTGTTACAGTAAGTGTGTTCAGACAGCATAAGCATTAATTAAAGAAAATAATAAAAAATAAAACATAACCACACTAAGACATACTGAGCACACAGTGGACAACCAGCATGTATCAGAGAGCTTTCACCTCAGCATTCCCTGTATAATGCAGACTTGCAGGTTTATATAATCTCACCTCACTGCTTAGGTACAGCACCTCTCAATGTGTTTTCAGGGTTCTGTCTTTTCAAATGCAATGACTTTTCTGAAAATATATGTTTTACTTATAATTATGCAATTATCTTCTCATAAAGATTTTTCTTTTCCCTTCTCTCTTTCTTTGCAGTGTGCAGTGTGCTCCTGTACTGAAGGGATAGCACACTGTGGTCATATGTCTTCACATTAAATCTGTATTTTAAAAACTGTACATTATTATTGTTTATTGAAGTCTGTGTTTTTAAGGCATAATTCTTCTGCTTTGTCATTTGACTGTCAGGGATGATAGTGACTGGAAGGAGAGTCTTAACTGCATACGAGTGTCAGAGTCAGAATGTGATCTAACCAGCGACCTCATACCCATCGACAGGTAGGAACCAGACACCACTTCAAGCCATGTATAATATGTGTATAATATTCCGGCAGGGCTTAGATTTCTGGTAGGGTTAGTAACTTTACAGTGAGCTTAACATACTTAAAATATTCCTACAGAAACCTACACTTTCTGTTGTCAGCATTAGAATCATGCCCCATGCCCTTAGCCATCTTAGGTGTGATTTATCCTATCATATGGTAACTCAACTGGTAGTTTATGACTATGAGGCCTGTTTCATTTAAAAAAGCATGTACATGCAGAAGGTCAACATTTTTTATCTTTAAATATAACATAAATACAGATGAATCTTTTTAATTTGACTTTTTATGAAAAGGGTTGTATTAATGGTATGTGAGGCCATTGTTTGTGTCCTTAACAGAAACAGTAAGGGAGTGAGTTGACATCCCTGTTTGATATCTGATTTAACAGGGAATCTTAACAAAGTTTACAGATCTGTGGAGAGCTTTGTATAGTGTTCTAATGTCCAGAGACTGAAACATATAATAGAATTGTGAACCACACTTGAATAGCCTTTTTATATCATTACATCCTAAAAGTTGTAAACTTCACTACTTTTAGCCAAAACCAAAGTTATAGAGTCACTGTTGTTCATGTGAGTGAGACTGAGACCGTGTAAACTAATAATTGTCCCTGAACTTGTTTCCTGTTTTATTTTGAAATCTGTGTGTGTGTGTGTGTGTGTGTGTGTGTGTGTGTGTGTGTGTGTGTGAGAGAGAGAGAGAGTCAGTCAGTCAGCTAGCTAGCTCTCTGAACACCAACTAAGTGAATGCTGTCATGTTTTGAAGACGCATTGCAGTAACATTCAGTGACAAATACATTGTGTTTCCTGGGACTGCATCACTATAAGGGCCAGTGTTTTAATGTGAAGCAACAGCAGTAGTGTTTGTGTGTGCTAATCCAGATACCGCTGAAGGAGAGTGATCAGTAAACCGTCAAATCACAAAGACTAACACATGCTGCATGGTCTCTTCTCAACACCTCATTTGTGTAGGTAATCTGAATCCAGCTCGGGAATGGTGGACACCCCCGGTTAATCACTTGTTTAACACAGGACAGATACTGTATAGAGAGGTAGTTACAGAGAGGAAATATGTAGAATGGGTATAAACAAAAACATTGAATTATGTCAAAAAAGTGTTTATCATTAATTATTAAGAATTACAACGTCAAATCACAAGACATGTATATATAGACACTGTATATCCCAGTAAAATATTCTCTATAGGTTCTTACTGGACAACAGTTTCCACTGTGATGTTTCCTATTCATATTGTGCTTGTTTTTTCTTTTATGTCTTTGAATCATATTTTGTCCTTCTTACATCTAGTTTTATACATTTCCTGTCCTCTCCTCATGGCAACCAGTCTAACTCCTTTGTTTTTCACCATGCATGTTAAATGCATCTCACATATCTCCAACCACTATTTCTGTTCTACTGTTTGACAGGACCTATTCTGCTGACATCCAAACAGAGATTGAGATCAAGGACTATGAGTATGATGTGGAGGCGTTACCTCACACTTTTTCCCCACACTTCAACCCCTATAGACAGAGTGGGTATCTTACACACACACACACACACATACACACACACACACACATACACACACACACACACACACACACACACACACTCTACAGTTGCCAGTGGGACATATCGTGAGATATAAATGGCTTAAGTTTCACTTTGATAAACACATTACAGCATTGATAAGCTATGCCTCAGGAACTCCACTGATTTTACACCTCAGCGTGTGTTTCCAGGTGTTTCCAAAAACCTCAGTCTATCTAACAGAACGCTTTGATCAACTGTGAACACACACAATAAAGAAAAGTGATAGCTGCAGTATAACTGACTCACATCCTTCAGCTTTCTAAATAAGCCTGGTGATTTGTCCTCTGCTCAGGTAACATCAGTGCTGTGAAATTCACTGTGGAGACTGTTGCTGAGAGCAAAGTCATAGTCAACATCACAGATCCTCTGACCAGCTTCTATCTGCGTGGGAAGCAGCTCAGCATCAGAGACGTTCTCAAAAAGGACCTCAAGTATAAAATCAGCTACTACAAGTCTGGAAGTACAGGCAAGGTACAGGATTCAGCTGTGAGCACTGACGCAGATATAAACCTCACTCATACAAGCACCGTTTCACCAAAGTAGAAAGCTTACAAATAGCTTTGTGATTAACTACTTCCAAGGGTGAATCTGGAGAAATTCATCAGTTCATTGTTTTAAATATACAGCATTTAAGTAGATTTTCAAATATGGATTGTTTTATCCAACTTGACACAAATACAATATACTACACCAGCTGTGATACAAAGCTTTATAAAAACCACAGTATGAGCTATTGGTCAAGATGTGCTGGCCATCAGAATTCAATACATCTTCTCCAACATACCATACTGTTCACAGAATCTCCTCCACTATCTGTCCTTGACTGGGCTGGTATCTAAGGTTGTTTATGGTTTGAGTAATAATCAATCAATCAATTAGTCATGTGACCACTACATGACCATAAATACAAATACAATGAATATGTACAAACTGCATTACAGTTATCTTTTCAATAGTTTTTACAAAATGCTATTTTTATCTATATTTCCTCCAGATAAAAAGCGTTATAAAATATACAATTAATAACCATAAATACATATACACTATACTGAAACCAAGTACAGTAATTCATCTTTGCCCAGAAATGGGTTTCATTTAATTAACTTCCAGTTACTTCCACTACTAATTACTAGCTTGCCTGCATTTGAACTTAGAGTATGGATTACACTATTGTATATTTTGTATTTATGAACAGTCATTGAAATGCTAATTCATACACTGTGAAGCTTTTGTCTGTTAAGAAAACATTTTTGTATTCTATTTGGTAAATATAACTGTAATGTCATTTTGAATACCTTGTATTTCTGGGTATTTATAAATTGCATGATAAATTGATGGACTCAATATAAAGACTTCTGACATTTATCATGGAATGGACAACAACATAACTTAAAGGAATACTTTATACACTATTCATAGTAGTTCATATTGAGCAGAATAGACTGATGCCATTCTTACGTGTGCATGGCTGTACTGCCAGATCCATCCTAACATAAAGAAGGGGAAACAGCTAGCCTGGCTCTGTCCAAATTCCCCAAATCCACCTACGAGCACCTCTAAAGCTCAGTGATATTTATACTCATTTTTTAAATGTATACAAAAACTAATGTGCAAGAGTGACAAGTGGTGATTTTATTATGTGCCGAACAAGATTAGTAACTTCCATTGGTTACCTTACTTTCACTGACTTTCAAGAATGTAATGTAAATTCATTTAAGGTGACTTATCTGTGACTACATATGAAGATCCACCTAACCTTCAAGAGGCAAAGGGGCCTTTTTATTGTCACTTCAAAGATAAAATAAAGATAATAATATGAATGAGTGTTAAGGTTTATACTGAAAGGGTGTAACTTTAAAAGCTGATTTGATTAGAAAGATTCTCACAGCATGTTTTGATTGGTCAAAACATTATAGTCGACTACAGAGATCATTTCAATTATAATTTCATTTGATATACGTGGTAGTCAATTCAATAATTGAATGTCTAAAGGTCTGAATGGTAAGTTACATAGTTGTTAAAGTGAATGATGGTAATATTTCTTATTCTTACCTGATAGAAAGACACCGTATCTGACCACAATATGGCCGAGGTGTTGGATCTGGATGCAGGACAGATTTACTGTTTCATGGTGGCAGCTTTCATCCCCTCCAGACCCAAAAGCACCCAGCAGGGAGCCTGGAGCACACAGCAGTGTACACAAGGACACATTCTGCCAGGTGCACACACTCTGTATACACTACACCACACCACACCACACAACACTACAATTCACTGCACTGCACTGCACTACACTTTACTGCACTACAGTACACTACACCCACTGCACTACACTCCAGTACACTAAACACAGTTTAGCAAACTACAGTACATTACACTGACATTGCACTACCCTACATTACACCACTACACTGCACAACACTGCAATGCACTTAGGGGGGAACATGGATAAGAAGTTCTTTTGTCTGGTTTGGAAAACTGAGCAAAGTGCATTAACTGGAAAAGAGCTTTCTTGTAAACAAACATGATTTTGCTCAGATTCACTACCCCAAACACACTGTATGTACTTAAAGCATTTCCTATGCATTAAACATCTGCTTAGCTGATTATTATTATTTCACATTTTTTAATTCTGTGTTCACTAGTAATGACAAGACAAATAATTGGTGTGCAAGGCTTATAGCTTGCTTATAGTTCATTGGCTTGCAGCCTGCATTGTGGGGAAGCTTCGGCAGGGAATCCGCAGTAGCATCAAGGCATGATGGATCCCCACCAGGACCCTATGGAAAGGAGGAAGGAAGGAAGAAACAGGAAGAAAAAACAGGGTGGGGAGGAGGTGTACAGTATATGAGAGGGAGAGGATTAGGTGGATATTTATAGGAATGCCAGAAGTGGCTCGGTTGAGGTGTGGTCTCTGTTTTCTGCTAGAGAGCTCCAATAAAACTAGGTACATTCCTACCTATGTGTTTTATGTATATTTCTATTTTGATATGGTACTATGAATTCTTTGAGATATGATGGTGCCTGACCATGAAGTACTTAGCTAATTGATTGGTTTCGTCTGGCTTGATTGATCAATATAATTGGGTATCATCTGCATAACAATGAAAGTTTATAGAGTGCTTCCTGATAATATTGCCTAAAGGAAGCATATATAAGGTGAATAGAATTGGTCCAAGCACAGAACCTTGTGGAACACCATGACTAACTCTGGTGTGCAT
>JAVQJD010101148.1:0-18649 GCA_036023655.1 Nannoperca australis
TTTCACAACGTATGGTGGTGAATAAGTGTGACTTTTCATGGAAAACACAAAATTGTTTGGGTGACCCCAAACTTTTGAACGGTAGTGTATATATATATATATATATATATATATATATATAAAATTATTTACTATATTGTAGGGCATAATGACCATGGCAGCCTCTACAAGCTGTTAGTGGGGCTTCAGTCTTTTAGTATTGTTTTAACCTCTGTTATACAAAGCCATTAGCTCTACTGATGATGGAGAAATCACCCCAACAATATCAAACAACTACTCATCAGTAACCCATAGTGATCCATCCCACTCTCTATTGTGTCTCCCATTATTTTGATGTAGACTGACCTTTATGGACCGTTTTGCGAGGCTGTGGAGTGGATGCAGACACGGTTCCTTTTTAATGTTAAGCAGTGCCACGATCCTTGGTCGGCTTTTGGTGTTTAGTTAACCAGGACCGCTTCATTACAGGATTAAACAAATCTCCATTGTACTTTTTATTATCCCAGCTCTTATGGATGAAAATTAGTCTCATGTAGTTTGTTCGTGTCACTCCATCACAGTAGTGATCGACATCTAAAGACTGCAGCTGTTGATCATGAAAAGTAAAAAAACATTAAATTTTTTCCCCGAGTGGAATGTTTTGTTTGATATTTTGGTTCTCAGGCCAGGATACCACATTAATAATATTTTTTTCTCTTTAGTTTTTTGGATCCTTCTTGTATGTTTCAGAAACATCTTCCTTTAAATCCCATGGAGACTTCGTCAGTGCCTTTGACGAAGTTGACATGTGCAGTGAACCTTGTTGTTGAGCATGGGAAGTTATTGTGATGATGCACATTAAAGTACAACATGAAAAAGGGAGCAGATGATCGAAAACATGTTTCTGTGCAAAATCTCAATCTCATACGCCACTCTCTAATCTGGATTGAAGTCTGGTTAAAACACTTTGACAACTGCATGTAAAGTGATGATGATAAAAAGGAGTATTGCTCTTGCTTTTTACATTATATGTAACAAATATGTTTGTTCATTTTTATGCAGATGATACATGATATAAATTGCATGTGATTTTCAATTGCTGTGGCCATCTGTAACTTGTCCTTAACATTACAAAGACAAATAATTTCCTGTCCAGTAGATTCAATCCAGGGAAGCAGGGTAATGATCAGATTTGTGCTTCCAAAGTAGTTTCAAGAGACTTTTCTGATTTTGTAGGAACCCACTTCACTTATATGCCTAGATGTGTTGTTGAAAAGATAAACCAGACTCTCTTTACAGACTTGTGCACCAAGTTGTGTGTGTGTGAGAGAGAAAAAGAGGTTCCTCTTTAGGAGGGCGTGCTGTACTTCACTTCTTTGCTGGCACAGCAGGTCTACAGATTGCTGACTATGTTTTTGATCTCTTGCAGGTTAATCTGTTTGTTTATTCTTTTTTGAAAAGAGGGGGTTTGATTGTCTTTTCCTAAAGAAAGTGAATCAGTTAAATCAAGGGTGTCTGCACTTTCTTTCACAACTCTTTTGTAAAATGTGTGGCATTTCCTTCATGCGTACTCCTCCACACACACACACAATTGGAAAAGGGCACTTGTCATATGCTTTGTCTTTTCAAAACCTACCTGACACAGCTTGGCACGTGTTTTGTGCATAATGATGGGTAACTGTCTTCAGAAAATCAAATTGCTGTTCCAAAATAGATTCCTAGTCTGCCTCCTCCAAGCACTCATTACTGTACTTGTTGAGAAGGCTGTGACCAGCAAGGTGGATGGCTGGTTCCAGAAAAAGATTTTTATTAACTGAGGTAGCTAAGGTAGCTGAGATTACTTCTTCTCATCAAACTCACTGAAGATCTTAACCCACACACACATTCACACCCCAGTTGCCTGGCAACATCCTGCTGTGATACGGTTGGCTGGTGGACAACGTGGAATGTCAAATGTTATCCTTGTTTTGTCGGAACTGGTCCATTAGCTTACCTGTCTGACCGATGGTGCTGGAGTCTGTTTGTTACTGCAGTTATGTTTATCTCTATTTATTTCAGGGTGATCTCCCAGGCAACTGGTGCTCAATTATTTTCTTTGACTATACATGAAAATTATAATTCTTGATTCTACAAATCAGTCAAGTGTTGTTTTTAATCACTGAACAGTTTGCTGTGGTTGCAACGGTGTAGGGGTTTGTGGTTTTATTTATTTTATTTTATTATGTTAATTTGGAGAAGAGCTGCCACTGTTTGTGATTACAGAAAACATCTTCAGTAAGAAAACAGTGATTAATCTCTAATGCAGCAAATCTGTTATAAACCTCTTAAGTTTGAGTGCAGTTAAAACAAATTTAAATGAGGATTTATTACACTGGTAAGATCATAATTGCCTGTCATTATTGGAGGTTTTGCGGGGCATGGTTTAATGTGCTATTAAAAATGGATGGCTAAAAGTCTGATTCATCAACAGATTGTATAGAAGCGTCATCTTACCTCCAAAAATCTGTGCTTTAATGCAATATAGTGCATTACCAACTGTTAATAATGTTGATTATTTCACTTTTCCCAATTTTAATTTGAAGAGCTAGAAATGTTTGATTACCTGTTAAACTTCGCTGTTTAGCAAAGTGATGATATATTTCTAAGAAATGGCTGTTGAATTCAAAGTACCATCTCGAACAACAGTGCTTGACAGCAGTGGATTCATGCCTATTGTGGAATTTAGCTGCCTTGAGCGATATCTCTGTCATTAATGTCTGACATGGCGATCATCACGTGAAACCTTCTTGCTGATGGCTTTACATGCGTGAATCTACTTCAGATGTCTCACTAACAAATCTTCTGTTGAGAGAGTGTCCTGGCTAATGGTGGTTTGTCACTCAGGGACTCGGACATGCCAGAGAAAAGCCAGGAGGTGTGGGACTGAACTCATGTTTTTTTTTTGTTAGGGCCTTTATTTCAATGCACTCAGCAACCACCAGTGTTTGAGGCTTGTGGTGTGTAATTTTCAAGGCTTTTGTGAAAGATAGCAGGGGTCCACAAATACTTATTCATTATTGTGGCTTAAACAAAGTAAAGTGCAGTTGCTGTTGACAGCACTGTTTCATCTGGCTGTGATTCATTTCTCTCTGACAAGTGAGTTGTTCTGTAGAGCCTTAAACTGTGTTAGTGGCTACTATAGTGCCAGCTGCACCTTTCTTAGGTGGGCCAAATATTTATTTAGCAAAAGCATTTTTCCAGGCCGACTGTCGTCCTAAGAGCTCAGAATCGGACGTGTTCATCTGTTGGATATGTGCAGGAAAAATGTCAGTGTGCATTGTCCCTTGAGTACTTTCTATCATTTTTGCTGTCCTTTGTTGGATTTAGCACCACTTTGGTATTTCACAAAGCTCAGTGCAGGAGTTCCTGTTAGTCCACAGGTTAATTCATACTGTCAGATAGGTAGTATAGGAATGTAGTTCATTATTTATGTAAAATAATGTTTTAACCTGCATAGACATATTATATATATCTACATTACTGGCCCTGTTCCATGAGAAAATGTATGTATGATACAAGTGCCGTTACCACGACAACCATACAGTGTATTATTGTCCTGAGACTGAATAGCTTGCTTTTTTACATGACTTCTAAAAGGATAGTTGTTTTTTTTTCACAGAAAACAAAAACTGCATCTTATTTTTCTGAAATGCAATTAGAACATTTGAGAATCATCTGTGAATGGTCATTGTGAACTCAAGTTGTCATGTCATATAGTATAAAAGCCTACCTAAAGTGCACATCAGAGATATTTCTGAATCTGTACTCTGTGTATTAGTAAGATACCCTCTTAATTCTTTTTTTAATCAGTCCTTACATTAATTAGCTCTGACATAAGATGAAAGCATTTTTGAAACAGAAACTAGATGTTTTTAAACACAGTGTCCTTGATTGATGAATATAAGCAGGCTTTAATTAGATGTAACATAGAGGACAACTGATTAGCTTATTGTTGCTAAATGCTTGTAATTTAAAAACATTAAACAAAATCCTTTTTTATAGGTAAAAGAACATATAGACATGTGACACACTAGTAGTGTAATACAAAATATGACAAGGAATTCATGTACTGTATAGAAACGAGCATCAGTGACCTTGTTTTCATCACTTCTCTGTTGGCAGCATATCACCTTGGACAGCTACATTCCCTGCCTGACAGATCTATGCAAGGCATTGTGGGAGGTGATGCTGAGCTACCACCGCACCATGCAGTGGCATGAGGAGAATGACAAACAGGGGACCACAGCCACTCCAGGTAAGAGACTATACCTATTTAACCCCTATGACCTTAGCCATTTTTTAGAATCTATTTGTTTTCAGCAACACTACTATATTTGTTCTGATCTGCCAAAATACAGCACAACTCCATGTAGAAGCATCTTGTCCTGGTGCAATTATACATTTAGAAATAAAGGATACAGTATCGACCTTTCGCATGTACCAGATTCCATAGGGACCACACGACTTGTACACCGTGCCTGTCTTGCACAAGCTAAAGTTTTGTGCCTCAAACTCCCCTACCTTTTTTTTTTTTTTACTCTTTAAAGTCTTTCTTTTTTACCCGCTTTTTGCTACCTATACCTAAAGCTGAAAAAGTAATTCACAGATTCAGTTTATAAAGCCTTGGTGGAAATTAGATCAGGTTTCTCCTCATGAGTGCCATCTTTCCTGGCTGTTTGATTTGAATGTACAGTAGGTTTAGCAGCCTTATAGCTTACAGAAAGGAATGATTGAACCCCGGTGTATGAAAAGACAAGAGAGTATTGAATGTGTGCTGATTCTACAGTTCTGCACACAGTGTAGTGGTACAGGTATTGAAGTGGCATATATTTTTCAGCATTTAATAAGTTCCCTTTCAGTGTAGAGATCATTCAATTAGTCAGTAGTGGAGTACCACTTTTGATCATTGGTAAAAACCCTGGTCTCTGCAACTATTCTAAGAGATGTGCATTATGATTTTATAGTTGTACAGTAGCTCTGTGGTGCAATAATAGTGTTTTCTATGTATTCATTTGTATATCATTATCAAATTTAAATTGGTTTCACAGTCTGTCCTAATTTCATGAATATAAATGATATGGACAAATTGTTAAATTTATATTGCAGAATTAATATGACCCAGTTGTATGGTTTGAAAGATTAATATATGCACAGGTGATGAGCTACAAATGATGCATTTTTTTCTTTTGGAAATGTGTCATGCATGACTTTGAAATCCAGCTATTTCAGTTAATTATGGTTGTTTACAGATCACATTGATATAATGTTACATTTTTCAACACATGGGGTTGTTTTATGAAGAAGAATGCTTCAGTGACATTCTTGACTTTCGGATATGTCATATCATTTTATAAATGCAAGTTACCACTTCTTTTTGTACATTCTGTACATTTTGTGACTCTCCACTGGAAACTCAGTATAGCTGCACTCAAGTTATGGACCATTAAGAACAGCAAGACAACTGCACAGCACATCTGTCCAAACCCAAAGCTTATGTCTGGATCAACAAGAAAAGTCACTGCTTCTCTCCTTCTTGCCAGCCAGATGTGGAAACATCAGCCTTGGGAAGCTCAGTTGTCAAGGCAATACATTGTGGTTTAGCAGTAAGCTCCACTAGAAGTTGGATTTCTTACCAGTGTCAGAAAAGAACCCTTACTGGGTTTGGTTTATAGCCCTGTTCACCTCATCAATGTTTATATCATTTGTCCTGCCAAAGACTTGTCAAAATTAGCTGGTACCTTCCTACTGCATATCAAAGAATAGCTCATTTCCATTTTCCACTGAATTTATTAGGGGAATGGATGAGGACACAAAGGATCCTTCATTAGATGCGATCCTCCTCGCAGGGGAAAGGACACACACTGCGTTCCCTTTGATGAGGTCCATCTATCCTCTCACTATTTTACTGGATTTCACGTCTATCATCTGTGCATAGGTGTCTCTGACCCTGGCTTTGTCCTGGCTCTGTTTTCTCTCTTTATCCTAATGTTTGTGTGTGTGTGTGTGTGTGTGTGTGTTGGGGGGGATTGGGGGGCGGCGGCGGAGGGGTCCATCAGTGTAGTGATTTACTGGCTTTGTCTCATTTGTCATTGCCTCTATTTCACACAGGAGGCCATCAGAGTCCCTAACAGTCACACACTCTTACACACACACACACACACACACAATGTCACCTCTCCCCTCATTGCAAAAGCCAAATGAACATCCCTTTGAATTGAATTTAGGGCTATTGCCAATGATGATTTGATGTATTGAGCTGGACAGTGTAATGTTTCAGTAATTAATCTCGCCATTTGATAAAAGGAAAGGTTGTTTCAGGAGGTAACATGGACCAGGGTCGTATCCCTACCTGACAAACTATTTGCTGCTGAAGCACACACCCTGTCATGTTCGATCAGCAGTGACGCTTGTCAGGCACAGGGGTCGCTCCATGAGTGTGTGTGTGAAAGCAAATAACCATGACCAGTTTGTGCATCTGTTACATGTTCATACAAAACATGGGCATGAACCATATGGGCTAATAGTGAAATGTATGGAGGCTGTCTGCTCTGCTATGATAAAGGAAAACAATCAGTTTTCAGCCGTCAGGGTGAGAATTGGCCTTTACCCTGTATTAATGTTCAGAAGTAACATGGTATATAAAGTAAACTGAGGAGCATGCTATGTTAAATAACCTATGGTTTACTGACCTCTCGCAGTACATACAGCATTTTTTATTTCACCATACTTTTTCCCCCTCCCACATTATGGTGTGCATGTGAATAAATGAATTACAAATGTAAAGGGTATAAAGTGAAATTATGTGGGATTTATTAACTAAATTGTGCAGTGCTACAAGCCAATACTCTTCAACTGTACGGGGCTTTGGAGTTTTCTGTTTTGTCTGCTTTATCATTTTATACTTTATTTTTCAATATTGGCAGCCTTTATCTTCATTATCTGTGGGGAATATCTGATAAGATTTTCAATTCCATGTAGTTATACATTTGTATGAGGAAAGCCTCACATTGCTAAACTTTTGCAGATTTATGCAAAGTCATGCACCTGCTGCTCTTTCATGAGTCATGGTTTGAAACCACTGGGGAGCTAGTGCCCCCTGTGGGTGTTTGTCCTGTGAGTCACCATGAACTCTGTTACCCACAATGCCACCAAAGGTCAAACCTACAGCATACAGATTGGCAAAGGGTGGCTCTCCCTATCATTTAACTTTTCCTCCCTCTCTGAAGTAACACTTTTAATAACCATTATTAAGGCTTTGTAAGTAGTTAAACTGGGGAGGCTGTGTATACCCTCACCATGTCAGCAATGGGACTCATGAGGAGTTGGCCATTATAGTTGAATACAGTCATTTCAAAAGTCGGTGGAAAAGGGGACCAATGCATATAAAAATGCATACAGAAACCTCATGTTTAAGCATCAATATACACCATACCCTTAATGTGTTTTCTCTAAGAGATGAACTACTTTGGTGACCTCATTAGAAACATCTTAATGGCTGACTATGTTGTGCAAACTCAGTTGTCACTATGAGATTTTAGTTTTAAATTAAATGAGCCCAACCAGATGTTATGCTCCATTGCTGCATTGACTTACTCTTTCTGGCACGCCCAATGCTCACAGATTTGTATCATCAGTTAATCAGTCACAGTCACGACTCTCTCACCTTTATCAGGGTTCTGAGTCACAATCACCATCTCTTTTTCACTTTGTCTTTTTCGTCTTCTTCAATGTCTTTTTCTCTCTTCCTCACACCCCGCCCACTCCCACTACCATCCTTGTGCTCATTAAATGAAACCCAGATATGTCAAGTTGCCATGTCACAATGTCTCCCAAGCCCTCGGTTCTTTTGTCTTTTAGTGAATTGTTTTCACCAGTTTTTTGCCTATTAATGACTCAATTTACAACATAATGTTATTGAGGTCTCAAGGACAGTGTTTGAAACCACCAGTTTAGGGCATCCATTGAAATTCCTATGACATGTTTGATTAAACCCTGACACAATGCCATTATTAGAAATCATGACTAGTAGTGGCTGCAACATAACATTAGTTGCTGTGGACGGTAATATGAAAAGGGCGGGATGAGCTTGAATTTAAAATGCATCAGGAGCTCACTCCCAGTGAAGGTAGGGATCTGAGATGAAGAACAGCATATATTTCATATAAATCCAAATTCCAAGGAAAATCATGAGGCGTATCACTCACTGTCACATCCATGTCTGAGTGTGATGATTGCAATCAGTTGGTGTGAGGAGAAGATAAACGTCCATGATATAGCAAGGTGCAGAGGTATTCTTGCTGGCCAGAATTTAAATTTGTTTGACTGTTGTGAAAGTGGTATCTCCTTGCCCACCAAATAATCTTGCCAGTCTGGTGCTCACAACGGCCGTTATACATTTTTTGTTAAAAGAGGAGGCTTTTGCTCTCCCTAGGGATAAGACACTTGACCATGTCAAGTTAATCCATGTAAAGTTAATATATAAATCTCTTGTTGAAACAGCTGGTGTGACCCATGATATTGTTCATGACACAGGGTTCATGGTTTGGTGCACTTTCAAGATCATTAACAAAGTTGCAGGTTAACTGTTAGACATTGAAACAAACATGAAAGGTATCTATGTGTCTGTGCTATACTGGCTGTGAAAATAAATCTTCCTCTAGGATGTTTAAATCTATATTCCGCCTGTAAGATTGTTAATATAATTTTGAATGTTAGTAGCAAATTCAGAATTACACTTTATTTTAGAAAACGAAGTATTTAAAACAGACGATCTAACCCCTCACAATCGACAGTTTTTTTGTTTGTTTAGTTTTAATAAGATATATTGTTTGAACTTAGTGCTAGGCTAAACTTTTTCTCAAAATGGACAATTATTGCTGTGGACAATATGAGGCACGGGATTACCTATTAATGTTGATTAAACCCATTGTTCCGAGCTATTATTAAAAAAAAAAACAAAAAAAAAACTTGACATGAATTCCTCTTGAGGATGTTTCTCTACTTTGGTGTCTTGAACCTTCTGTCAAAATCCACAGAAAGGCTGACCAGATCCTCTCTGCTGCTAATTGTATGCCTCATACGTATGATTAACCCAGGTCCTGTGGGTAAAGTACTGGACTACAAGCAGACTGATGAAAAAGAACATTAGAGTATAGGAATACCTTGTAAATTGAACTATGCTGGACAATAAATAAATAAAATAAGGATCAGTATGCATGCAGCAATGCAGCAGAACCAGATTTATTCCACACATTCTTTGTAGTGATGTGAGCATTGTCAAAAACATTATGGTAACAGAACTCTTCAGAATTATTGGGGAATATATTTTATTGTATAATCCCGGGATAACCCTTCCACACCTGAACCCCACTGCTTGTTGTGAATGACACTGTTCTCTTCTTGTACTTTTTTGTCAGTATCATCATAAAGGAAGACCTATACAGACTCAAAAGTTTCTTAGGAGCTTTGATTAATCCAATTATTCTTACTGATTCCCACTGTACAAGGACGTCTGAAGTCTTTTATCTGTGTTTTTTCAAATTTCTTCTTCTTGTGTGGTTTAGTTTTTTCGTGCCTTTTAACCTCTGAGGTACTTTTTGTGAATTTTCTTTTCTTTAAAGCACTCAACTCCTCACTCACAACATCTTGGTTTGAAGTTGCTCATCAACGGTTCCTCCTCTTCCTCTGTCTCTCTCTGTCATTATATTTATATAATTAGATTTACACTTGGGTGTAATAATATGTATGTTTGGACTTGTTTTTAAAGGATGTGCTTTTTGTTCAGTTTTTTTTTTGTTGTTGTTGTCCCTCACTGCCACCGATTCTCAGTTTATAAAGGGATTTGTTTGATATGCATTTGCTACTAAGTACCATTCTTTCTTTGGAGGAATGTGAAACGTGTGTATAGTTGACTTGTTTTCAAAAATAGGCAAAATGGCAAGAGATATTTTTCCTCTTGCTCAGGAGACAAATGCCTCACACAGCAGGTTCAGTGTGCAGTTGCTCTGTTTTGACTACAGCTTGGAGATGTTTGAGTCAAGCTGAGTTAAATTATGTGTTTGTGTGTTTAAGGCTTTAGATCTTTCAACCATCTCACTGCTTCAACAAAACAAAAACACTACCCATGATTCATGCCTGTGTTTCTTTTTTTTTCTCCTCTGACTAATGCATCTAGCCCTCATCTGGTTTAATGGTTAATGAAGGGCAGTGCGCGTGAGCTCAAACTAAACGAGAACCACACATATTCTGTCAGTGACACATTTATGTTTTCTTTTGTACTTTCATTTTGAAGACAGGAAATTCTTGCCTCTTGAATGTCTTTCTCATCAATACTCTGTTCCCCTGCACATGATGTCCGCACATGGAGATGGTTTCCCTGTGTTGATTCACCAAAATGTTTTGGTTGGCTGTAAATATACATTAAGAAGTGCAAAGAATCTTTAATAACAGATGCTGCAGCAGAATTTTTGCATGTTTTTACTTTGTATAGGGAGTTATATCTTTCTCTTTGGCTTGACAACTGTGATTATTTCCAACTTGCCATTTGGAGTGTTATATACGGCACTGCACTGAGTGTTGTTCAGTAACGATTGAAGTGGTTATCAGTGTGCTGCAGTAGGCAGAAAAGCCTTCCTTCCTACAGAGAGAGCCAAGATTGAGGCTCCAATGTCTACAAGCATCTTCCCTGTTAAAACATCTTTGAAACCCTAAATCCCAAAGAGGAGAGGAGCCCTGCAGCTGACCCTGGCAGCTGGCCTTAATGTAGAGTGAAGAAATAAAAAAAAATAGAATTCCCTTAACATGACAAACAAAATGAACAGCACATTATCCAAGAGTCCAGGTGTTTATATTCTTTTGACTCTTCGGTTAATATCCTGTAGGAAAAAAAACAAGTAAAAAGAAATGTATGTATTGTTCTGAATAGATTTCAATGTATATATTTCGTGTATAAGTTGTGGAACTTATTATACTGAACAGTGGGGTAATCCATGACCAAGATGAGTCTCTCTATGTTTCTGTCTTCTCAATACATTAAAGGAATGTGGGATTCACAGCCACCTGCTTGTTGACTTGCATGTTCACTGCTGCTGGCTTTCTTAGAGATCCACTTCAAACCGAGCAAGCAGCTTTAGACTAGACTGAGGCAATTTTCAGCCAAAGGAAAGTACTGCAGCTGCTTTGACATTGTAGCCCTTGCAGTGTCTGCACCACATGGTATTCAATCTGATTGGTGAGAAGAAAAAACAAACTAAAGAGAGGACAGTGAGCTAATGTTAGAGGAGGGACCGCATTCAGTGGAGATGTTGGTTTCATTTTCACTGCCTGACAGTGAACATGACCTCAACACCTTATTTAAGTGTCATCCAGTATTGTGCTATTGTGTTCTCAGTCAGTCTTCCCTCTCTTGAGGGTTTCTGTGATCTACAGTACGCTCCTGTCTGATGCTGACTCACAATCACTTCTGTTCAGAAAGAAGAGAGTCTTCAGCTAAAATGTACATGGTCCAACTAACAATGAAGGACTTTTGACAACTGCAGCACATTCCCCCGTTCATAATAGGATGGAACCTGAGGAATCATATTTTACGATTATCAATGGACATATTTTTTTCTTTTGCTTTCTCATCAACCATAAGAATAGTCTTTTTTGACTTTTGTACAGATTCAGATCCAGTCTGCTCATGCATCATTGTGCAGATATCCATTAAAATAATGAAATGAAATCCTTTGAGTCATGCTGAAAAGACACAGTCAAATAATACATAAATAAAACTGATAGAATTTTATCAGTCTCGTTATTAGTTTTCAATCTGTCTGTGTGCTTTGTTTGAATGCCTGTAGATGATGCAGCAGCAGCAGCAGCAGCAGCAGCAGCAGTAGAGTCTGATGAGTCAGTGGTGGACCGCAGCTATGTAAAGAAGAAGCTGGAGCATGGACTGACACGGATCTGGCAGGTTGGGAAAAAAAAAAGAATAAAAAAGAATTCTCTTCAATTCAGAGTTGTTCAATCACAAGTTCTCCTCCCATAAATCACCCTGTCTCTTTCACTTCTCTCTTCAGGATGTCCAGTTGAAAGTGAAGGCCTACATCCTGGGGACAGATATGTCAAACTTCAAATACGACGATTTCATAGTGGTACTGGATGTCATCAGCAGGTACACCGCAGGGCCAGAGCAGCCAGCTTGTCCTTGTTTCCACTAATTGGTCTTCATTATCTTGCTATCGCTGTTCCTTTCTGCTTCTTGTCTTTTTTCCCCCCTTTTTTAAGTTGATCTTTTTTCACATGCAGCCTCTCAGTACTCACTTACTCACACTAACTGACTCAAATTATGCAAACGCACAATAAGAAAGATCTCATTGACTTTGTTTATATGCACATCAAAATGGAAATTATAATGCCAGTATGTCCAAATCCATTTAAATACCATGTTTTTATTATATTGACTCTGGCTCTAATAATGTAATACTCTACTTTGCATTAATGGACACCAAATAGGAAGTGCACACAGCATCACCACATTTTTTGAACAGTGGTAAAGTTGTGTGTTGCTCAGGTTATTGTTAGGGAATGTGGGAGTGTGGGAAAAGGTTTGTGGGTGGAAGGAGTCAGATTTGGATGAGTTTAGAAGAAGTAAAATACAGGACTACTTTCCTGTATATGTTTTCACGTCAAGTTTCCAAGGACTGTTTCTTGATAAAGAAGTTCTTTATTAAATGATAAAATAAAATGAATAATATAATTTGAAAATCACTTTTGCTTTTAATTTTTGTCAGCAAAAAACACACATTTTGAGGATTGTTTATGCAGAAGTGCACATGATAAAGGTACAGTGAAATGTATATAGTTTTTGCAATAAAAGCTAAAAAAAATATTTTTTTATAACTGATATAGTTCCAAATCTGGAAATAGTTTAAAAAAATCATTACCTTAATCACAGTAGTCCAAACTTGCAGTGGTTGGTGCACTAAATACACCAAGAGGTTTCTTTAAAGGTTAAGTAGGCCGGCATCAAAGAGAGTACCACCTCTTCTCCAGGTCTTCTCAATACCCGCTCCATTAGATACTTGCACTAGCGACAAATCCCTTTTGTCTTATTTCTCCCCTTCTTTCTTCCTTTCTCGTTCTCTCCGTCATTATGTGTCCCCTCATCCTTCAACCCTCTCTACCAGGTTGATGCAGGTGGGTGAGGAGTTCTGCAGCAGTAAGTCGGAGGTGCTGCAGGAGTCCATCAAACGTCAGAGTATCAACTACTTTAAAAACTATCACAGGTAAGATGTTCCCATTGCTTCTGGATCATTAGCTCGATCATGTGATAATTATTCACTGGGCTAATGGGATCGATTTTGTGTTAGCTATTAGACATAGAGTGCATTGATCTGACATGTGCAGTCCCCCGATATTATTGAAAGACAGTTGTTGAGATGGAGGTAGATGAAACTGATTATTCGACAGCAGGTTATTGTTGCTTAACAGTAAGTTTGACACACAAACACAACCATCGGCTGCCCTGATCATACTCTATTCCCAGCGTAACCTTTTTCACAGTAGACGTGCAATTACACTGTAACACTCACTGAGCTGGAAGCACATTTACATCTTGATTACATAACCCCCTGCCAACCACATGAATATGCATGCTGTCACGCAGACAGCGACACATCATCAGAGGTGATTTGCATTGATCAGTGTTGTTATGACCTGTCAAGAATCATTGATAAGATTCTTAAATGTCAGACTGCTATGTATAAGCTTCATTCCTGAGACACAAAACTGCAAAGGGGGGAGACACAGAGGAATGATGGGATACATTTTCCGGTTAAAGGCGATTAGATGGCGGTGAGCTCAGTGTGAAATTGTTATCTAAACTTTATGAGTTGACAGTCCCAGAGAGAGAGAGACAGAGAAGAAGAGGTGGGTACCGGATGGCATAATGAAGGCACATTACCCCCCACTCCACTGTGTCCATGTGCACATGCACTCACACATCTGCACTGTTGGCCAGAAGGCTTCCAGCGTGCATCTTTACATTAGGATTGATTCATTTTCTACCCAGGTATCATTTCCAAAGAGATTACCCATCAGTGAACTTTGACTGGCTGATGCCTGTATTTGTCTGTCAGCTGCCTGCAGGTAACACACTCAGCCATCAGTGTGGGTGTATTGTTGGCCTGCGGTGCAAAGGACCCAATGACATTGTCAGGGTTTGGACATAATACATATCTGTAAGAGCGGCACCAACTCATTTGTGATTGAAATGTTTTAATGTTCCCTCTAATTCTTTCTACATTACGTTTGAGGAGTGAAACTGTAGGTATATGATCCAAAATGGACTGGTTAAATACATACATAAGCATACTACAACGTTGTAGTCAGAAAGTTAAAATGCATTTGATAGTCTTTCTTTATTTCGGCCTCATCTCTCGCCCCTGTTTCATGTCCCTTCACTTTTCATACATCAAACACCTTTAAGGGTACTGCAGTGTTTCAAGTCAACACTGCTCAGACATTTCACAGAGAAAGACCTGACATTGACCCAGCGGGTGAGCACCCGGGTGGCTGTGAAACATGTTACACACACCCACTCACACCACACACACCCCTCTTCCTTTATTTAATCTGGACTTTGCTTGAATATACAGAATGGCTTGAGGGTAGTAAACGACAGATGTTGCCTTCGTCTTTTTCATTTTTTTAACTCTTCTTGTTTTTTGTTTTTTTACACTTTTGCCATTCCTTTTTCTCTCTTCTCAACTCCTTAGGGCACGACTGGAAGAGCTGAGGATGTTTCTGGAAAATGAGACGTGGGAACTGTGTCCGGTCAAGTCTAACTTTAACATCGCCCAGCTCCATGTGAGTAAGAATTGCATCAGAGAGGCAATAAGTGAAGCACAGTAGCGTTCGTTTATTCCACACTGTCACTCATTGCACACACCCCCAGCACTGTGAAATTTGCAAGGATATGAAAAATATCCCACACTTCTGAGTAACAGTAAAAAAATTAAACCTGGAAAATAAGAGCCTAGTGTAGATCATGTACACCACTGGTTCGGCACGCATGAAAACTGCAGATAAAAAGCAAAGTTTGTGCAGAGTTGCAGTGAAAAGATACACAACAGGTTGAGTGCTGTGTTTTATTCTGATGCGCTGAAAGGCTGATTAGATTATTTTAAAAAGCATTTTTTTACATGTTGAATCCGAAGGAATCAGGAATGTACATTGCAAGAAGGAAAAAAAGCGCAGTGATCATGACTGCTGATTTGAAAATGCAGCCATTAATAATTAGCTAAATGTTATGATTGACACAGGTCAAGTTCTGAAATACTCAAATCTCCAAACCTCACTTTCTTTTCCTATGTGCCTCGTCTGCTGACTTTACCAAACACAAACCTACATCCATCTGTTGTGTGTCTCTGTCCCATCCTCTCCAATGCAGGAGTTTAAGTTCATGGGCCAGTGTCGTTCTCCGTCCGTTTCCCCGAGCAGGCATGCCGTGTCCTCGACCAGCCCGGCTCAGGAGGAGCTGTCTCTGTTCCAGCAGTACCTTCAGGAGGGAAACCCCTTTGAGATGCCCGCTGAGCACAAAGACGAGGAGACAGAGGATGTGCTGGCATCGAATGGGGTAAGTGCCAAGCAGAGGCAATTGCAAACACATGCTTCCAACTGGTACCTACCTTCATTAGTGTGAAATGTGTGTTGCCCAGTCAAAAGCTGCAAAAGCAAGTGATAGTTATACTGCACATGAAATGCAGTGATAGTGGCTGATTTACAGTTTAATTAATTGTATTGTCTTTCCTTATGTGCAGCATTTAAAGATCATATCTGCTGATTAAATCAAGTTGTTCATTTGTTCCACCACTCAGATACATCCACTTATTATGTAAGTTAACAAGGCTACCTGTTGAGCTGTGTCACCAAACAAGTTAATAGAGACAAGTAAGTAGGGACATAATCACTTTGGGTCATTAAGTGGTCATCACCAGGGCCATGACAAACTTTTGATAACAGCATCACAGAATATGCTACCTACATGTAATGTAAGCTGTTAAATAGCAAAGTAAATCATCAGATAATACACTTAAGAGTAGAGCTTTATGTATTAATGTACCATCGCACATGTAGCCATTTTTCTATGGATTTTTTGGGTCATCTTCCAGGATTCAATCATTTTCCTCAGCAAAGCAGCACTTGGCGCTAGCTCTCCTAGTTTTCTTTTGTTGTGTAGTTTTTATTATATAGCCCTTCATTATTGGAAAAATCTGTGTTTTTTGTTAAATATAAATAGCCAACACGTCGCCTTAAAATAAATGTTTGACAGCTAAGTAGTTTGGTTTTGATGGCAGTCTATGTTGTCCAGCAACTAGGCCTGCCACTTTAATGCCATACGTAATTGACGGAGAAGAGAAATAGTGATTCTCACTGTTTGAGTGCCTCTTTTTCTGTGCATCTATCAGGCTGCTATCTGCAACTGCACCTTCAAATCCAGAAGACCAGCCTAGCTTGATTTGTGAAGGTGGTGCAAGCCTCTTGTCTTGTCCAACAACTGAAAGCAAGCTCTTCTGCTTGCCTGACAAATCTGAAAACATAATTGGCGTTGCATGTACCATTATATTAAACAACAGCCAAACAGTGGCTACTATTGTGTAGTTGAGAAGGAACAGTAGAATAAACATCCTACAGCATGTGCGTGAGCAAGGTGCTGTTAGCAGCTATGCTCATCTGAAAGGAAAGCTTCAAGTCTATCTCTCTTTCTCACGCACACACACACACACCAGCATTTTCTCGCTGGTACTGACAAATCAGAGTAGAAATTGCGTCTGTAGGCACTGCAGCACTGCTGCTGTAGGGCAGAGCTGCTGCTAGCTGGACAGGTTAGCAGTAGCCTGCATCTCCGCCTCTCTTTGTTGCATTCATCAGCAGTACATTCATACAGACCCACTTTTGACAACATTGTATGTTATAAAATATGAAGTAATAACTTCTGTCATAAAGAGTCTCAAATGACTCTGACAGCAGCCTGAAGTGTAGTGACACCACAAGACAGAGAGATAGGCTTCTATAGGGTTCAACTAGATATCTATGGCATTGATACAGAGAATATTGCCTTGTACTGTACATGTTATACACATGCTCTTCCTATAACTATTATAAAGTCCAATGTCAGTTAGTTGTTCTTTCAATGCTTTTTTTATTTCTCTTCAAGAATGGAGAAAAGAGATTACACAGCTCACCCAGTATTTCATGTATATATTGCTATATTTTTCTTTCACGCTCAACATCAAAAGCAATATTGCACTATCTAACATATTAGGCTTACAGAAGCGCTAGCTTGACTTGCTCTTAAGCTTGTAATCCTTTCTATATGGCTGTTGTGTTGTCTGAGTTTGCAGTTAAGGACAAATAAAATATTGTCTTATTTCTGGGAAGCTTTAACCGAATTGTCCTCTGGGAGGTGAACAAATGTTCTACTTTTCCTTCCCAAGCCAGTTGTTTCATGGTAATGCATCATTAGAGCTAAAAGATGGGTTTTTTACACTTTCTTTTTGATTAAATTTGAGATAATTTAATTACAGCCCATTTGATTTTACACTTCTTCTTATTGAGTAGCCACATTGTTTGTTCGTGTTATTATAAAGCCTTCATGGACCTTTCATTGAAGTGTGTTATCAACAGCACTGACACAATTTCCCCATGGCATCAATTTTACACTTGTCTTCCCCAGCTGGTGATGTGTCAGCAAAGTTTGACCGCATCTTATAACAGTGTTTCACACATCTCTTTTACTCACTTCCACCGTACTGTATCTTTTATTTCCACTCACCCTTAATTTTCTATGACTTCCATCTGATCTTTCTCTTCCCCATTTCTCAAGTACGAGTCAGACGAGCTGGAGAAGAGTGTGTATCAAGATTACGACAGTGACAGTGACGTCCCTGAGGAGCTAAAGCAGGACTACATTGATGAGCAGACGGGTGATGCCCCCCTCAAGAGGTCAGTTCCAAGTCACCTGTTTTACGCCACTCCGAAGACACACAGCTCAGTGTATGATGTGAAATTGCATAGTATATACAAGTGTCCATCATTTCCACTTCTGGTTATTTCAAATATTCAATATTCCAGTATAAGTGAATATTTGCACAATAATTTTACTCATATTAATCATAACAAAATATGTCCTTGAATGTTTTATGAGGAGGTTCTAAAAGGAACTAACCTATTAAGTAGGCAGAAAGTTTGTGTAAAGCGTTTTAGACAAAACATGAAAAATTATCTTTCTTCCCACCTCCGCCTACGTGATTGTTGACTATTAAAAGATTAGTTTCTGTTTAATAAGGACGGAGGCAATCACGCGCTCCTCTGCTCATTGGGTAAAAGGATTCATTTTTGTTTGAAAGAGTGCACACAGTTACCATCTTAGCATGTCATAGCTGCAATTTTTCATTCTCTCAATTAGATGCGTCATAAATCAATACATACATTTGGATGCTTTTGATGCAGCAGGATGGATTTCTATAACCTTTCTTGTTCAGTGTGTGTGTGTGTGTGTGTGTGTGTGTGTGTGTGTGTGTGTGTGTGTGTGTGTGTGTGTGTGTGTGTGTGTGTGTGTGTGTGTGTGTGTGTGTGTGTGTGTGTG
>JAVQJD010101149.1:0-14275 GCA_036023655.1 Nannoperca australis
TGATGAGACATCTTGTTGTTTTCGATCATGGTTCTATGCACTTTATGTAAAGCTCTTATTTGGAAGTCGCTTTGGATAAAAGCGTCTGCTAAATGCCTAAATGTAATGTAATGTAATGATAGAGAATTAAGAGTTCACATCACAACTGCAGCTCATCTCACAAGGCACCGTGGGAAAAAAAAACACTGGCCCACAACATTTAATTGCATAATTACCAGAATTTTATTGTTTTAATAAAGTTTAATTGATTACCATCAGGTGTTCAACAGGATTGTACAACAGAATCACTCAGCACAGCAGCTGTTCACTAAGGCAATAGATGCAATGCAACAATATGCAAAGCATTCACACTATACCTGAAAACCACAATGACAATCCACCCTAACTGCTCAGTATTCACCACACACACTAGTCTGCCCACTCCTCCTACTCCCTCCAAATTAATCCTGATAAATGTTACTTCCCAAGGTGGCAGAAAAGATTATAAAGAGTACATCAGAAGCAATTTGAGGTTGTTAATATAAGGTTACATCATTTGAGTTTTTATTATTGGACCACAATATAAATTATTTTGTCAAATTTAAACCAGCACTTGATTCCTCTTGCTGTCATTATTAGATAAAATTAGAGACTAGATGAACAAAAGTTATATATCAAAGGAAGGTTGATTCAAGATGTCCTAACCTTGGTGTGCATGTGACAGAAGATGCAACCAGAGGTATTCTCCCTCCCATCTATTTCTGGTTTTGTCTTTGAACTCACTTGTCAGCAGACTGTAATTGTGTACTATAATCACCATGTTTCTCTAGCCGATTACTCTAGAATTTTGTTTGTTAGTTAATGGGGCACTCCATCAATTTCACATACAGGGATCAGTTTACGAGAAGTAGCTTACAACAACAACAACAACAACAATAACATGAAAGTGGTTGTACATAGCCCTTTCACTATAACTACTTTTGTTGGACTATATATTGTCCCAGAAATAATTGCAATAAAATGAAATTATTGCCATTTTAAGGCCATTAAAGACTGACACCAGAGCTGTGGAATGAGGCTTTGAAACTAAGTCAATTTAGAGCCTAACACCTTATCTTCATCTGCGTACGGAGATCATTATCATTTTAAAACAAAAACATAGGAATGTGGATGTGCCTGTCGCTTTGTGCTTACACAGAGCAGACGAGAGGACAGAATGGGCAGCGCGAGTGCCCGACTGTTTAAAATGTTGGGGACGTTCATTCTCATGTTTAAGCGTGTACACTTAAACAAGATGGGCAATATCAAAATCCCAGCTGATGTGCTGTGAAGAAACGCTAGGCTTTGCGTCAAATAATAGAAGGAAAACCCTGCTGTTTATTCTGGCATCATGTTGGCGACATTCTAAGTAAACAAACAATCAATAGGCAATATTGCAGCCAACAAAAATTATAGAGGGCATGTCCATATATTGCATGATAAGTCGATAACATAATTATCGCGACAGGTCTAGTTGTAGAACGTCTTCTGTGGATCTGGAAGGAGCTTTTTAAATTCTAAAGATGAAGTCATCACGGTTATCTCAGCAAGGGCTTAAGAAAACAAATCTTTAACAGAAATCCTGTTATCAACTTGGGATGTGGAGATAGAAAGGTGTGAGCATTTGCCCGACAAGGAGAGAATAACAAAAACAGACGTCAGGATATCTTGGCCAATGCTGCATCAATACTGACCGTTCTTTTTTTAAAGAAATAGTTCAACATTCAGATGAGAAGATTGACAGTAAATATCAAGCTACAGCAAGTAGATGGTTAGCTTAGCTTACCATTAAGACTGGAAACAGTAACGGGGAAAAAAGCTGGCCTGACCACCTCTAAGGCTCACTAATCAACACGTTATATGTTGTTTGTTCAAGTCTTGAGTCCCAACTAAATGAAAGAGCACTGCTCGATTGCTTGAGTACCCATTTAAAGATTAAAAATTCTAACTAGTTAGATTCTAACTTCTAATAAACAAAGGGATGAACCAAACTAGCAGTTACTTTAAAGGCTCATCTAAAAAATCATGTCATGATTAGCGAGTCAGATTCAGCTCATCAGAAGCCTATTCAAATTCAATGAGAGACCAATCTGTTCGAGCTTTCTGCCAAAATTCTTCTTCTTCTTTTCGTACATCATGATGACCCACTGTAATTTAAAATAGCCTTAAAGACGGGTAAGAAAGGGCCAATTGATGTACATGGAGTTCTTTTTAAGAGTAAAGGGCACAGAACTAGTTTGTTTGCTCACTGTCCTCTTTCTTGCTCATTTAGAAAAGCCTACATGTGACAACACCCACAGCCTCAAAGCAAGATAAGAAGCTTATCCTCCAAATGATACCTAATACAAGCATGATGGAGGTTGTGGCGGTTTTTGGTATTAAAAATGGTTTAAGGGCTATGGGCCAACCAGCATGTGTGGTTTAGTCAAATGCACAAGAATCTTGCTGGTAATACTGTAGATGTGTCCAGACATCCTGAATATGTTGACATGTAGAAATATTAAAAGGACCTTGCACAATATGAACTGAAGCACAAATAACCATCTTTTAGTCCTTTAGGTGATATTAAAACACATATTGTGCCTTTAAAGCTCACATGGAAGCTGCTCTCAGGTCTGCCTTCATGCTCAGTCACCCTACCCACTCTCACTTAACAACAGAAGGTATGTCAACAGAAACACATTATTGAAGCACTGCGAAGGTTAGCAGATGTGAACATCAGTTGACAGTCTGTATAATTATGTTATCTCAGCTAGTCATTGTATTCCAGTCCCTGGGGACTGTGTTCAAGCTAAGCTTTTATTCCTTCATCAACACAATCCAACAGAGCACAAGCTATAGCTTACTGAATATTGACAAATAGATTGATATGTCATGTCTTTCTTGGCAGAATAGAAATATATGCCACAATTAAGTACTCAATCCATTCCACACCGCTTAGCATTCATTAAATCGAAATCAAAACACTCAGCGCTGCTTGAATAAGACAGCTGAAGAATCTCGACAGAGTGACGCATCTGTGTTTAGCCTGGGAATTAATATTCCCAGATAACAGGTACAAAAAAAAGTTAAGTTATTAATTAGCCTGGCTAATGAAATATCAATATTTATGCCACGCCCGTTTTTTTATTACATGGTAGACACGCTCCATCTCTGCCATTAATCAGCAAAATCAATTACTTTGACAGGTTTTGCAGGGTCAAGAATGTGTATTAAATTTATATCTACACAGACTGCAGACACAGTCTGGGATAAGATCCAGAAATACAATGAGAGAGACAGAGTGTGAGAAAGATGAAAAGACAAAGGAAAAAAACAGACGGCCTGGTTCCTGATAGCCTCACAAGAATGCTGTCCCTTTTTCTCTCAAGGCTATTTGATGCACAGTAAAGCTTAATATAGTATAAAGCATCACCTCTGAAAAAAATGGTGTCTTCAGCTTTATTCTGACAAATGATTGTATGGATCTCTGCTGGATAAAAGATGCCTTTCAGCTCATCTCCCATAGACCTGCACAGACAAAGTGCAGTGAGCCTATTGGTATTTGGCGGGTCCTCATACATTCATGGTCATCCTGTGGAGGAAATCACATTTCTTAGCTGTAGGGACATTTCAAATGCTTCAGTACAACATCATCTGGAACACTATAAAACATTCTCAGTGGAAACATGGAACATCCACTTACTAAATGGCTGGAAGAAACGGCAGAAATAAAAGAAAAATTAACCATAATCGGGTTTTTTTTCCAATGGTCTTCAATGGCTTGATCTTTATCTTGAGTAGACCACAGAGAATAATTGTGGGGTAGGGAGTTGGGTCAAGACCACTAGTGCTTCATGCACTAGCCATAGCCCACACTAGCCATAGCCCACATTCTGGGCTACCATGTATGCCCTGCTGCTTGGTTTAGCTCAAAGCACTAATGTTCATGGGAGTGCGCTCACAGAATAAAGAAAGCTGAGCAGCGCCAAGGAATGACAGCTTTTACAGCTGGCAAGAAACTACTGGAAAATCCACTGCAGGCCTGACATTCAGTGACAAGGAATATGGGTTTTGCAGCTTTTTATGAACAACATCCCATGGGTTATACCTCTGCGTCTGCAGGGAAGTGGAATCTGAGACGTTTTAAGGAGCCGTCACTCTGTTGCGCTTACACATCCGAGGTTGCCCTGCAGCACTGCTCTCTCTCTGCAGTGGGGATGTCCCCTGGGAGAATAGGCAGTGCAACCGCAATACACCAAGGTTCTGTGACCCTGATGACAGTCCATTCTGCTGCACCTGTCTGTGAAGCTTCCCTCAGGTCACCGCTAAACAGAGATGACAGCTTTCACCACCAGTGATAGGCTAGAAGAGTGACGATGTCAGCCTGGGATACACATGCCTCCAACTACAGTTAGGGGTTATCAAATTATCAAAGCAATTGCATGCAGCTGATGATGTCAGTGCTTTGTGTCTAAGCATAACTAATGGCTTGTCGGGGCACTGATTTCCCTCATACATCAGCCAGGAGAGACAGCACTTTGCAGTGGTGACAACCTGTCTTTGTGAATTCTGTGCCACCTGTCAGAAACCCATTGCACAGAAAAGCCACAGATAGGATGTGTGCCGAGTAAGTCTGAGAGTGCGTGAGAGGAAAGGATACAGTGAGTGAAGGAAACAGGAGAAGGTAGAGGAAAGGAAAGAGATTAGTTGCTAAAAGACGAAGCAAGAAGCAAGTGATTATCACTGCAAGACTGTAATTATACAAAATGTCATTAAAGTGGAATCAAGCGAGGGCAACTTCCTTCACTTCAACATGAATAGATAAGAGTGAGAAAATCTTGAAGAAAAGTGGAAGCCGCTGTATGCCAACACTGTTACAGTATTTTGCTCTTCAATTCCACAGCTTTAGAAAGAGGATGAATGAGATTTGCAAAAAAAAAAGGCTAACAAACAGAAGAGTAGGACCATCATGTGAGCAAAATAAAGTGTGAGTAAGCAGGAGAGATTAATTGACAATACATCTGAAAAGTATTCGGTGCTTCAGCAGGCACTTGACATTTCATGGGCAAAGAAACAAATGAGATCAGTAACAGATAAAAGTGCATGACGTCTCTGGGTCGCCTTAACAGCCAGACAAACACTTCTTGTGATTTAGTTTGCCATGTCATATTTTATGTCTGTCAGTCAACTTTGCCAACAAAACAATGGTCAGGGGAGCAGGAAAGGTCGAGGGAACAGCTTTTCTCCGAGTAAATGGCAGAGAGAAACATGACATGGACCCTAACTTCACTTACTGCACTGACAGGGACGAGCATATGGACTCAGGGGAAGAAAAATACACATACGGTGAATGACACTTTTACAAGCAAAGATAAAAAGAAGATACGCCTGACATACTGGCCGTTACCAATACAGTCCAACACAACCTGTCTAAATAGAAACAACCATGACTTAGACATAAAGTCTGACTCATGGCTACACCTTTGACACAACACTCCGTAAGACTGAGCAGCTCAGTACGCTTGCTCCAACATGGCTTCCAAACAACTGCAAGATTTTAAACCATTTGATTTTTAAGTTGTAACAATGAAGCATAAAATACTAAACTAAATCAAGCTCAAGATCAAATAATAGATAATTTAATCATTTTTAGCCTTGCTAAAGGAATGGCTGTAGGGTGGCAATGTCGGGCCATTGGTGGGCCAATCAGTTTGGCGGTCCAGTCGTGAAAATATATCAGAGGAGGAAGCCTAATGACTTTGGTGATCCCATGATTTTTTGTCTAGTGCCACTAACAATAGATGACCAATCCTAGTTGTCTTTAAACTGCCTTTTCATCTAGGGTCATCATCAGGTGAAAAATCTCAACATTGATAATATATGTGCGAAAGTTTGTGCCAATCCCTCCTGACTTTTCATCTAGCGCTACCATCAGGTTAACATTTGTCAAGTGAAATATCTCGTCAACTATTGGAGGGATTGCTGTGATGTTTGGTAAACACAATTTGTACTGCTGTGTGTTAGGTCTTAGGTTAGGTGAAATGCCAAGGACACAGTGGTACATAAAAAAATACATGAGATGTTTGGATTGCCTCATGTCATGCAGACATCACGACAGAAATTATACTGAAAACAAAAATCTCTACCCATGATGATTACTAAGAAACAACTGTTAATATTATTTATTTATTTTATTATAATATTACCCGTCTGGTAAGTCAAACAATAGAAAACTAGAAACTTGACACCAAGTATTTCTCAACACCATCACTTCAGTGACAGAACACAAAATTAATTTGTAACTTATCACAGAGAATTTTCAAAATCCAATAACTGTTTTGTATGCAGCCAGGCGTTTGCTGCCGTAGTATTGCAGACAGATGAATGATGGAGCCTTTCAAGCAACACACACAGACAGTACGAGGCTGTCGTGTGAAGATCAAAGCGAGTGAAAGGGCTATGAAGGCAGAGAACGCTGGGAAGGAGACGAATGTGATGTAGGAGGGTCTTGGAACACAAAACACTTGAAAGCCAAGTCACTCAAAGTGTTTCATGGAGCAAAAAGGAAGATGAAACATTGTCTTTGCATGTCAGACATAACAGGATGCACACTGGTAGGTGGAAACACACACACACACACACTTCCTATCGTCCCTGTCCCATGCAGCTTTGCAGTGCCTGGCACACTGAGTTCCCCCACTTGTGTGTGTTTGAGTGCACAAAACTGTACTGCACAGCAAGGGTGAGTGGAACAATGGGTCTGACAAAAAACACACACGCCCTGTCTGCCCACACACACTAAAAAAGATCTGTGTGAATTCCTCCAAAGCACCACAGAGGCCTGGGAGCAGTCCAATGATACAGAGGAGAGACAGACAGAGAGAAAATGTCCAGTCCAACTGTTCAAATCACATTCAGAGGTGATTCAAGGACACATGACTAGTTACATTGCAGCACAGTCTCAGCACAAATGTGTCCTTGACAGCTCTGAAAAACCGCGTCCACTCTGTCTCAGCAAGTGGATGCATTTTTTGTCACTCAAGACCCCAGCAACGATTCTCTCTGACTTAAATTTCATAAAATCTGGGATTTCATGGCAAAGGACACAGCAGAAGAGAAAGCAGCTTCTCTCCATACTTTTTCACCTTTTCAGTTGATTCTCAAGTCCAGTTTGTTTGCCTGGTGGCAGACATGAACACATGATGGTCTGTATTGTCATAAGTTGTGTACAACTACTACAACACTACCTTGAGTAGCTACTTTGTTAGAAATACATCTAAATACTAAACTGAGTCTATTTACAGCATAACCAAACAAACCCACCTTGTTTTAATAAAGAAGTCAGTCAAAAATAATACAATTGTGATTTCATGATGCACATGGCGCAAATAGTTTTCCAACCAACAGCAAGGTAAAGTAAAAGCTGGTTAGCCTGTTGCCTGCAGCAGCTCCTGACTCCATTACCTTCTTGCAAACATTTTCAAATGATCCACTGACAAAAAAAACGAAATGCTAAAAATAACGCTAGTGTTTTGTAGACCCAATTTTGATGAGCGATCGCAGTTAGCCTCTGTGACATATACACTGCGTTTCCTGAGGCTACTTTGCAATAAAAGCCACCATGTGTTTCATCAATTCAAAAATAATTCCACATTCACTGGTCAAAGTGCTCAGTTTGGATTAGCAGTTCATTCATACGTCTCTGATACAGCTGTGGGAGAATGAAGAATAAACAGTGACTGATTTAGATAAAACTGTACTGAATTACATGCTGCATCGTTTTCCTATGAAACCCACATGCAATCTGAATCTAGCACAGAAACTAAAAACTAAAAAGACTATATAGAGAGGTAATTACTGAATGTAAATACTTTGAATGAGTATGTGTATATAAGTATATAAAATGGGATTTGTTTTCATGAAAATCTTAAGGATTATAACTTTAAAGTCATGTTTAATACAGTTGACTTTGAATAAACACAAGTGATGCACACATTTGTGTAACCGATTCATTTCACAGTATACTACTTTAAATGTAATGAACTCTTAATAAGTTGCCCGTTGCTGAGCATTAACTGATGCATGTAGCACTTTGTGCACTTTGATCAATTATGAAAAACATCTGAACACAAGACTAGCTCTGAACAGAGCCTCATATTATCAGGTCTTTGTTACTACATTCATGTACAGGTGCTCACTTGCCTCCCAGCTCCTCTCAAGGGTCCCTCTGGTCAAAGACTAGCCCTCTGCAGAGTTATTACCATTTCAACAGTTCTGCTTCAAGGGCTAGACCTGTCTATTAGCCTGAGAGGTCTGCAGGACACAAGAGTGTATGTTCATTGAATACTCCAATATTTCTTTCACTGTGATACAGGCTTATCCAGTAATAAGGCAGTAAGAATATCCACAACCAAGCAACAACTTCTGTCTTGTCATTATATTTTGCTTTTTAAGATTTTCACAGAAAAATTCGGACATTTAAACACATTTATACCTATGGCCACTTTAGTTTATGCCATTCTCCTAAGCTGCATGTGTTTGGACTGTGGGAAGAAGCGAGTGGAAAACAGGGAGAACATGCAAACTCCACACAGCAGGCAAGAGGATACAGTTTACAGCCATTGACCGCAAACTGGGTCCTTTGTTGGAAAAGACAGAATCTATAGAATATACTTCTCAAAGAAAACTCAAAAGAGTTGCCGATTATGCTGCAAATCAGGGCATCACTTGAAGTGATAAAAAAAAAACAATCAAGAATGAAACAATAGGTTTGCAACACAAGCAGTATTTTAATTTACACCCCTTTTTGCATTATTTGTTTCAGTTTTCTACTCTAAATATAATTTTACATGAAAGGCGACAAACAGAAACTGAAGGCCACTTGTGTTTTTTTTGAAGAGCTAACGTTTATACACAGTATTGATGCATTTGAATAATACTCCATTGCCAAAAGTGCATTTCCTGCACAATGAGAAAATAGCCTTACAAGCTGGCAGAGAGTGGGAATTTAACAAGTATATGGATCGTAAAGCAAGAACGCTAAGCTTGGCTGACGGACTGATTGAAAACAGAGGGAGAAATCAATCAGTGAATGTACAGGCTCAACAATGCATCACTGATTTCACTAAGGGCAGACAAGAAAAAAAAATAAAACTAGTGAGAGGGGGAGAGACATAGCTAGCAGCCTTTTCCATCTATAATAATTTCCCCTCTGCCCTGTGATGGACTGATCGATGTCTTAAGGGTGGATTAACTGGAGAATCCCCCATCAGATGAGCCCATTCAAACACTGTGGCGGCACTTAAAGCGCTCACAAAAGGGAGTGGGTGGGAACGACGACACAGACTATGTCTCTGCTTTCGGCTGGATCTAGCTCATTACCTGTGTTTGTCTTGGAGCGGAGTGCAATTTACATCCAGCCAGGCCTGTAAAATCACTTGAACCTAAACAGTGGAGGGTTCACCCGCCAGAACCGATAGAAACAAACACAAAAGAGGTCATTTTAATGGGAGGGATTCACATCAGCGGCAGCTCTCAGAGGGATGGAGCACCAGAACAAACGCATACTTTCAGCAGTCTGCTGTTTCTTTTTAGTCTCATGCAGTCTGCAAGGTTGTGACCTTAGTGGAGGGATGATGATACTTGGTGTGGTGATGGGCATGTGTTTGAACACATACAGAGCAAAACATAAATACATGTTTCTGTTTTAAAAAGTTGATCTGTAAAGTCAAGTATTACACAGCTAAAAGCTTTTAGCATGTTCTTCCTTAAATTAAGTGACTGCAATAGTCTACTTTAGTGCTAAAACAAATCAATTAGTCACAGAAAATGTATCACCCACAGGATTGATAATCAATTCATTGTTTAAGTAAAGTAAAAATGGATCCAGCTTTTTTAATGTCAGGATTTGCTGCTTTTCTGTTTTATATTGTTGCATACTGAATGTCTATGGGTATTGTCATTTCTTGTGACATTTTAAAGATGATTAATTGATTCATCAAAAGAAAATAAAAAAAAGATTCATAAAAATAATTGGTAGTTGCAGTCATGGTACTCCTGTTGCTGAGCTGTCCTGAAATAATAGGAACGGCAGCAGAATCTGCTTTGGAGGTGAGAGGGATAGTAATTCACTAAACAATATTTTGTTTGAATACTTACATTTTTATTTTTATTTTTATAGTTTGAAAGTCCTTCAATGTCCATCAGCCTGTGAAACAATTCAAGATAAGAAAACTCAGATTTTACTTGAATCTAGAGGTAGATTATCTATAATGACAAAATTGGTTGTCAGTTTAATGTTAAAAATCACTGCAACTCATCGTTTTTATTTCAGTAAATTGCAGCTGTTCTGTGGCTTCTGCTCTGCTCACTTATGAATTACAATCATTAACAGCATCAACATGTTTATCAGTTGCTATGTTTTCTTACATTTTAAATGAAAGAGTCAGTGAGGTTTATCCTGTTGAAATAAACCACCACAGAGTTCTATCTTTTGAAGTATGCTTTGCCTGTTCCCTCGGACTGTTGGACGCCTGTTTGACTGCTGTGTTGAGCAGTAATGAGACAAGGATCTCTAATCTGTGATGTCACACTAATGAACCACTCCACATAGATATAATTGGAAGGGATAGAAAAAGTTACCACAAGTGGGGGAATACAAATACATCTCCTAGATTGCAAATCAAGGTGCCGTTTCATTTTAAAATAATCCCACAATGTCAAGCAGGGAAAGAAGATATGGAGTATGAGTGATAAGAAAATGAAACAGTGACTTGAAAGATCCAAAGATGAAAGTAGCAGCATAGGTGACATAATTTATTATCACATAACATGACTTGTGACTGTTAAATAACTCTCTGTGCCTCAGTAGGTGTGGTTTATCACTGTCAATGCTAATCATTTAAACTGCATCTTGGTACGACACATTAAATGTCTGGATTTACATTGTGCAGCTTCATAGGGTAGTTTGTTTGGTCTACAAATAGATATCGGACTGTCCACTGCCATAAAATGACCAGATGTGAATTCTCTAATTAAGCGATATTGCCCTTTTAATTCAACTAATCACTTCTGCAGCAATCCCTACTCATTATCTGGTCTCAGTCCCTGATGAAGACAAATGAAAGGCCCCCCTGCAAATCCAGACATTCATGTCCCATCAGCCTGCAGCGGAGAGCTGTCTGCCAAGGTAAACACAAACTGCCAGCCAGCGGGGCTGTGTTAACTTGCTACATTTGACAAAACACACAAAAAATAGCTACGAAGCATGAGCAAGGGCGGAGGTTTATACAGTCCGAGGAGACAATGTTCATAAAATCCTATTTGTTAACACATAGTAACTAGCTGTAATGCAGGAAAAATATGTCATTGCCATGATTAAGTAAATCATAAATTTGCATCTCAGCTTGTACTTCTCAAAGCAAGGGCACTTTATTTATCTAGTTGTTCAACACTACTTAGGGCAGACAAAGCAACTATTCTTATTCTACAGTGTCAAAATATTTGGTGAGAACTTGTGTTATGAAAGATTGAAATTAACTTTGGATACTGGTCAACATTTCATACTCTTATTAGGCCAATTAGCTGTGTGTCACTGGCTGAATGTACATAAATCATGAATTCAGTCTGTGGTATACCAACTTGGATATAATGTACTGCTTGGGAATACAAGACATTAACATAAAAGATCATAGAAGATATACACACTTCAAGTGAATGGGAAAGTGTGTCCAAACTTTTCACTGGTACTGTATGTTACTCAACTTCAAAAATTATGTCACAAAAACACAGCACAACACAGTCATTCAAGTATCGGCTGACCAGCAACAGTAAAAGACAGGATATTTATTTAACCAAAATATAGTGGGGAGAGGCAAAGGCACTATCATCATCACCCCATATTTTCTATGACTTGACTCTGTGTGTCTCTATCATTTTTATCTGAGCAGATCTCAAACACTGTTCCCTCCCCACAATAAAACTGTCATCTGAGCAACTTGCTGCTTGATTGATTCTCACTCTGCAGGAGTCGTCATCTGACGATCACTCCCACATTGCTGAACTCATTCCAGTGCTGCTTACATCCAAATTTCATATTTGAACCAAAGAGGCTTTTACTGAATGTTAACACAAAGTGTATGGACACTGGCCATCTAAAGGTACAAATGAAGCCACATTTGCCTAAATGATGAAATGTGATCTCAGGTCAGTCAGTATAGCCCCATGTTAAGATAAAGAGCTCTTTGCTTACAATGCACCATGGTTCAGCATTACAAGGCATTACTGCTTTTACACAAGAGTGCACCTCTAAAACACAGCTATCACTGCACTCTGTGGGCCTTTATCTTGCATCCTTATGTGATACAGCAATGTATACTGGTCAGCCATAAAGAGCACCAATGCATCATCAACTGAATGTATTGTATAGCCCATGTGCATTGTTAGGGTATCTAGGGGCCCAGAGGTATAAAGTGCAATATTTATGCTTTCCTGCTCTTTGTGGCTGTATGTATCCAAGATGAATGAAGAGGAAGATGAAACACTCTGTTCTGACTGCCAGGGGTGAAGGGCTCAGGAATAAAAAATCTACCCAGACTGGCCCTGTTTTCACACACACACACACACACACACACACACACACACACAGGCAGGAAAGCAAGCACCCCCCCCTCCCCCGCGATCTCCTAGCCTATTTGAAGGTGACATGTAGGAGGAGATGGATGTGTGGTTTGCAGCCATTAAAATGTCCCCATGAGGCGAAAGAGCTGTTTGTGTCTTTAGAAGAGTTACAGAGCCCGGGGTGAGACCGAAACAGGAGACTCACGCCGCTGTGCTGTTTTCATCATAACAGGACGACCCTTTGTCAGCGCTGAGAGGGAACACAGCTGCTGTATAAAAGACATTCAGCACATGATGGAAAGGAGAGGTACAACAGCAATGATGGTAACTTCAGCTGGCAGGCCCCCATCCAAAAGCAGTCATTAAACGGAGCACACAGACTGAGTCAGCCTGGGAAGTGAATTTGATTTTCCGACACTTGCTGTGAACTACAAGAACAAGCTTTATTAAATACGGTCACTAACATTTGTCACAACAGGTCTTGAGAATGTTTAAATTAGGTAAAACCAAAATTTCACTCTAATTCCAAATACCAGTGCTCCGTTTGTTTGAATATTCAGTAAATGAAAGCAGTTGTTAATCCACTTGTTTATCTTTATTGGAGGAGGAGATAGTCAAGTGGAAGTGGACAAAAGTATGTGATTGTATGCATTTGGCAAGATTCCTCAGCATCCACAGAGAAACGTTCTGTCACCAGCTGCCATGTGTGGTCCTTACACTTTGGGCCAACGCTTGAGGCACTTACAGTACTTCAGTTATGCTTCTAAACAATGAACATCAAATATATGTTGCCACAGAGTGAATGCAGTCATCTTTACAACTTTAGAGGCTAAAAAAAATGATGGTGAGAGAGTTAGAGAGATTTAAATAACCACTGAGAATCATCACCGGACATACATACATTTATATCTGTGCAATATGCTGAGAAAACACAGCAGCAATATAATGAGGCAAACCAAATGCTTATCATAAAAAAAGCAATAGTTACTCAGGGATTATGAGCTCTGAATGATCATAGCGTTCCCAATTAATGCAATATAATCTTTGTGGCTTGTTTTCACTGCCAGCACACTACCTTATGGGGGTGGCAAGAGAGAGGGAGTCGAAAAAAGTAGAAAAAGAGACAAAGACAGCTTAACACTGGTGGCAAGGCAGCACTGTCCTTGAGAGCATGTGAACTGAATGCTGAGGGAGGAAAGTGTGGTAAGCTGCTGACTGCCTGGCATCTATACACAGCACAGCAGCCACAAACGACCGTAGAGTGGCTGTGTGTTGGCATATGTGCATGACAATTGAACCAGAATCACAATTAGAGAGCTACATTCTTTCCTACTAAAAAGGAAACTGTTTATCCTGACATAAATATTCCAATTTGAAACTCCTGTCTACACAGATTCAGTCATGTTGCTTTGATATGTTGCCTAATCATAACATAGCCCAGGCCTCTCTTCATGCCCTGGCACTGACGGAGACGTGGATCCGTCCTGAGAACACGGCAACACCAGCTGCCCTCTCCGTCAACCACTCGTTCTCTCACACACCCCGCTCATCAGGGCGAGGTGGTGGGACAGGTCTGCTTCTCTCACCACATCCACACCACTAAATATCAACGTTAACTCATTTGAATACCATTTCACCATGGTAACTGAACCTATCA
>JAVQJD010101153.1:0-10550 GCA_036023655.1 Nannoperca australis
CTGTCTGTCAGCCTGGCTACAGTGCTGAACAGAAACCTGGGGTTGTTCTTATTTTCCTCTATTAATGAGGAGTAGTAGGCTGCTCTGGCATTACAGAGGCCTTCCTATAGATTTTAAGACTATCTAGCCAGGCTAAGCGGGATTCTTCCAGTTTGGTGGAATGCCATTTCCAACTGTAGTTTGTAGCTTGCCTGGTCTGCAGAGGCCACGTCAGACTTACTTTTTGTAATAAGAAGAGGTAGGTGTAATCACACAGCCAGAGCCTTCTGGAGATTTATTTCTACTTAAAAGGTGGCCCCTAAATGAATTAAAGACAGATTACAGCCTAAATTGAGTATAACCTATGGCCTTGGAATATACATAATTGCTCTTAGCTAGGATTAATCAATGTCTATTCTGTAAATGCGCTGTTTCTCTGTGGGCAATCTTCTGCAAGGTTGACTTTTTACCCACTCAACAATCATTAGATCAATGGCTAGAAAGAAAAGCACAGAAGATTTATTTACTTTGAGTGGGTAAATACATTGTACAGATGTAGGTAAAGCATAATATACTGTATCTGTTACAATATATTATACAGTAGGGTCTTTGACATGACACAGTAGGAAAAGTATGGGTATAAATGATAGTATGAATGATGGCTGAATTCCATTTAGTTGATGCAGTTTCAGTGTCCCGGAGTAGTGCATGCTGGCAGCCTATTGTAATACTAGCCCTGTTTACACCTGGCAATAACGTGTGTCTTGGGTGATCCAATCACAAGTTGGCAGCTCTAAGTACAGGTGTAAATGCACCCAGGACGCATTGTGGACACATTCAGATCCGATCGTTTCGACCACATTCGGAGGTGGTCCATATGCATCTGACTGGAGTAGACAGCCTGCCTAATGTGGGCACTAACTATATATATATATATAACAAATACGATATAGCTAAGATAGCAGAAATGTTTCTATCATTTACATGCATTGGGGAACAAAGCATTAATCAAGCCTGTTAATATAATTGCAAAACTATGCAAATTTTTGTTCATGTATTCAGTGTGTGTACATTATAATAAAACTCTAAATTGCAAATACTGTTTCTATTTGGAAAAGTTGACACATCAGTGCAAATGCTTTTGTTGTAATCATAGTGGGATTAAAAACTGATACATTTCTTTTCAAAGGTGAACACTTATACTGTACTGTAAGAATTGACTTGGCATACAAACAATTGCACACTCTGATGAGGCAGCTGAAATGTATTTGGGAGTACACAATTTCCTGTTCATGTTCAGTCACGTTGTTTTAGCACTATGGTTGTTTTAGCACTATAGTTGTATTAGCCTAACTTTGAGTCTCTCTCTCTCTCTCTCCCATCCTGCCTCTCTCTATCACTTTGCCGCTTTGCTGTAATATCCCAGTGACTCATTTCTGGATGGCTGGGACATGCTTTTCAGTTCAACAGCCGCAAATGGCTTTTCCAAAGATCACGGTCCGGAACGGTATTATTATTATCATCAGCGCACACATAATGCAAAGTAGTTTTTGTCATTTGGCACTTGTTGGTGTTGCTGTGGGTTGCATTCTGATTATGATACACTGCCACTCTCTATCACCCTCTGCTTATTTGGTTTGTCATAATGCTGATATACACTGAGTGTACAAAGTGTTATGGCAATGTATTTTTTGGTGTGTAAAATGGGAGGAATTATTTAATTCCACTATGGTCATGAAAATATGACGTTAACAAAGGCGAGGACACAATATATTTTAAAACCTCCAGGAAAATAAAATATGGATTCTTTCAAGATTGTTTTACGAGTGAGCTCATCCATGTGTTGTTCTCTCGGGTTGTGTGCATGCATAGGTTTGTTTTTGTTTTTTCAAGTAAGAATAGCCTCAGGCTACATGCACACAAATATGTTTTTGTTTTAAAATGCATAACTTGCTACATTTACACCTAGTGTCCCCACTAGAGAAAGAGAGCTTTGAAAAACGCTGCTGACCCTGTTTTAGATTGAAAACTCTGAATGCGTTTCAGTGAGGACAAGCACGCCCCTACCACGTGACCCTTTCCCAGATGAAATCAAAGGACAACAGCCTTAACTACAAGTGGTTAATTCAACATTAATAATGAATTACAACACTTACTTTCTGTAACAGTTCCACCTGGTCATCAGTCCAAACAGAGAAATGTCTGCTCTTACTTTTCTCCTTTGTTAGTCTTCGTTCGTAGAATTTCCTGCAACGAACTTAAGCAACCTACCATAATTGCTTCCTGTTTAAACCAGCATGTGAATGCCCAGTGCATGTGAATGGTCATGTGATATGCATGTCCAGGGATGTAGTATGGCCAGAGATTATTTCTAAAATGGTGATGAAACATTTATGTGGATGGAGATAATTTTCATTTTAAAATACAAACGTATTAGTGTGGATGTAGCCTCAAATGTACTCACTCCTAGTCTACTACATCCAAGTCCAGCAAGCCATTCTGTAATGTAGCACATAAGATTTTGTAGATTGAGTGGTATTGAGTGGTAAACTGAGATCTCAAGATGATTTCACTCTCTCCTTATCAAGGCAGACAAAGAAATTAAATATTGATTCCTGATGTGGCACCACAGACTGAAATTAGCCATTCTCTCTGCTCACTCTCTTTTTCTTTCCCTCCTTGCTCACTTGTTTATTATCTCTGTCCTCTCGCTGCATCCCTCTTTTATTATTCCCTCTCTAAAGGACTCTACTTTCATTTTGACTGTCTGTTTCTCTTTCACCCCTTCAACACCCCTTCTTAATGCACCATCCTGTTATAAGAGAGGAAAATGAGAGAAGAGGTACATGGCCTGACTTTAAATCTTCTCTCTGATGGAATGATAGTCTATCTCTCTATATAATCCTACTTTGTGACTTAACTTGAGGTATTTTATTTTCCCCCATTTTCTTTATTACTGAAATTCAAAGACTGCAGAGGCCTTTAAAGTGTTGAGGAAATGCCATGACGTTAGATCACCTAAATACTTTGAAAAAAAGCTATATATTTTTTAAAATCTTAGTTTGATGAAAACAAGGGCGAGAGGTGATATTTTTTCAAACACAGCAAAATGTTTCCTTTTGGCATAGTGAACATAAAATAGCAGTTAAAGTCAAGAGGAATTATTTCATATGCGTTAAATCCCTGTAGGGTTCATGGACTGAAATACCAGCTGCTTACAGCTGCAAATAACCAAAGCACTTTCACTAACTTTTAAATCATTATCATTAGTATATTCTAAACAACTATTGACTGTCCATATTCAGTAGTAATAACTGAATCCTGAAAAAGTTAATGTGAAAAATAGATCAAATATTAAACATAAATTACATTTAAAAAATAATGCAGTCAACATGAGACTGCACTACATCCTGAAACACCTCAACTCCCCCGGGACGTATGCAAGGATCCTGTTTGTAGACTTAAACTCGCCGTTCAACTCCATCATCCCAGGAATCACCCCCACTGGACTTTCTGGGATCCACAATCTCCCAGAACATTAAGTGGACATCCAGAATTGACACAATCATCAAAAAGCACCAGCTCAGGAAGTTAAAGTTGGCTCAATAGTTGCTGATCCAGTTCTACTCGGCAATCATCCAGTCTGTTCTCTGCACATCCATCACTGTCTGGTTTGGATCATCTGCCAAACAGGACAGGAACAGACTACAACGGACAGTCACTGGTGCCAACCTGCCTTCTGTTCAGGACTTATGTATCTCCAGAGTCAGGAAACGTGTTGCTTTGTTGTCCTTGTTTTTAAGATGTATGTCTGTGTCATACTGTGCACATGGATTACACACTGAGTTTTTATTCTCTACCATATGACCCCACAGGGGCTCCATAACCTGTAAGCATGTAAGCATATAATTAAAAATGAAATAACTTCTAGCATTACATAAATAAAATACAATTTGCATGATTAAATAAACTACAATACGTTTTTAAAGAAAAAAAGAAAAAATAAAACAATAACCATGCATAAACCCACATACACACACACACACACTCACACACACACACACACACACACATAAGAGACAAACCTTTAAGGTTGCTTCTGCATAATGCTCCACACACCTGTTTAACATCATGAGCATAGTCACTACATGCTCCACACCAACAGTACACGCTAGCATTGTGGCTACACGGCAGCCCCACTAGTCGTATATCCAACTAAAAAAATTAAAATCTAACAATACCAAAAAAAATCAATAAGCACAGTAAAGAAAATAGGTATGTGTAAGTAAAGCATGCTGGAGTTTTACAAGATACATCCTGTTATAGCCCAGATTATATCCTGTTTGTAAAAAAAGTGACCAATAATATTAACATATAACAACATTCTTAGCAAAATAACAAAAATACGAAATATAACACTGAAAATACCAACCTATACTCCCCAAAATAAAGTCTCCATTTAATCCACACAGAGATGTACAATGTCCTGTCCACAATATCTTACTTAAATGGTCAAACCACATGTACTGGCTCCCCTCAACATTAAAGATCAGTGGTTCTTCTGGAAGCCTGATTTCCTTATCCTATCTCTAAGGGTGTCGTCGCAGTCTCAGTCTTTCGGCCACTACCCAAAGCTCATGAGCACAGGGGAAAGTTGGAACACGGATCCACTGCTAAATTGTCTTTAGTTTGCGCTCTTCCACCACTTGCAGTTTATTACTAAATGTAGATATGGAGGAAAGAAATTGCAGTTGGTGTACAACCCCATTTTTCTACATGGTCCACATGTACAGAGAGACCCTGTATATTGATCACTAGTTTTGGTGTTTGAATGGCCTCATCTATAGAAACTACCACTGTAGTGCTGACCCTGAGAGAGACTACTGTAAATTGTTTCGCTTGTTCACTCATGGATACAGGGTGGCCAGTCAGTGCTTGTTCAATGGCATATTTGCTCGCAAATCACATTGCTCAGTGGTGGTAGGGCCTTTTTCTAATGACAGGCATTCATGCAAAACAAGTTAGTTCAAATTAAGTTCATCCAATATCTTGGTCCAGCAGCAACGTTCCAGTAGAACGCTCAATCGGCGAGTACAGTGGTGGACATGCAGTTGTAGCTTGTTTTCAACCTGATGACCGAGAGTGACTGAGCTTGTACAGAGGGTGGATGCTGGACACAAAAAAAGCAACAGCTGCACAGAGTAATCCAATTACACACAAACACATCCAGTATAAAAT
Organism: Nannoperca australis; assembly: GCA_036023655.1. Classification (NCBI taxonomy): domain Eukaryota; kingdom Metazoa; phylum Chordata; class Actinopteri; order Centrarchiformes; family Percichthyidae; genus Nannoperca; species Nannoperca australis. Next base: position 5,218 of record JAVQJD010101153.1, read on the forward strand.
CCAATACAACTCTCCACAAACCACACCTTAAAAATGCTCAGAGTTTAATTAATACCTCTTGTGCACAGTTGCAACTAAACACTGAACATCAAAAGCTTAGAAATTGTGTCATGTTTTGTGTCCACCCCTTAAATGCAGAATGTTCTTGTCACCCTGAACAGCACAAGTGTGCACTGGAGTCATTATGACGTCAACTTGAGTCAGATTTGAATCACAAATCTGGTGACTTATAACATAATTAGGTTATTTTAAAATGACTTAAAACCTGCGAGGGGCACATGCTATGATGAATCAACATTACATAATATTATACATTTAAAATACATTTTCTCTTTGACCAAATCATTGTATGCTTCTGCTGATCATTTTAGGCTGAACAGATTCATTCAGTCACTCAAAGCTGAGGTGTAGTAGTGATGATGGTACCTCACTCTGTATGCTGGAATTGAGTGGAGTCATTTAAAAATACGTTTCTAAATGTGCCTCCCACTTTTTAAGGGACCAAAAGTAATGGGACAAACTAAACAATCATAAATCAAACTTTCACTTTTTAATACTTGTTTGCAAATCCTTTGCAGTCAATTACAGCCTGAAGTCTGGAACGCTGGAAAGTTCTTTGGGCATTTTCCCTTCAGTTTTGACTTCATCCAGTGAAATGCATGCTCAATCGGATTCAGGTCAGGTGATTGACCAATTGGCAATTGGCCATTGCATAACATTCCACTTATTTGCCTTGAAAAGCTCTTTGGTTGCTTTCGCACTATGCTTCGGGTCATTGTCCATCTGCACTGTGAAGCGCCGTCCAATGAGTTCTGAAGCATTTGACTGAATATTGTCGTGGACATTTTCCTTATTTCCTTGGAGAAGTGAGCAAATAAATGATACAACAAGTTGTTGTCTTTTGATAATTTTAATAAAGCAGATGATAAAGCAACTAACTAAAGCACAATAAAGCAAGTAATAATAAAAAGAAAGAAAGAAAAGTAAAGAAGTAAAGTGAAAACACCAAGTGGAGGTCCACAAAAATGATTTCACTTAGCAGGCCTAATTCACTGAAAGTAATCCCACTGAAAGAAATTCAAAGAGAGTAGTTCCCACTGAAAGAAATTCAAAGAGAGTAGTTCCCACTAAAAGAAATTCAGAGTCCAACTCTATATTTCAGCTGAAAGGACAGAGCTCCATACGCCATGAGCATATGAAGCATCTGACCCCGAAGGGCCGATGTCGTCGCATACTTATAGTGTCATAAACACGTAGCAGCAAAGTAAAAGATATCAAATCAACTCTATCCCACTTTCGTTCATCTATTCTCACCCTGGGATAAGAACACAGGTCAGACTGCTCTTCCAAAACAAGTTGACTCCAGTTTCTAATCAACCAGAGGCTGTCTGCTACGACAGAGATGACATTGACAGAAATTATCTAAGTGAAAAAGAGTAAACATGATCAGACATTCATGTACAGTTATTTAAGCAAAGCATATTAAATCATAAGAAATGTAATGGAGAGAAATTTTGCCACCACAGTCGCCAGGAAGATGGGATAGGTGGAGGGACAAGTTAGCCAACACTTCGGTGTTGCTAAGCCTCGCTCCTTGCGTTGCAGCTCCACGCAGTACTAACTCATCTTCATCTACCATGGGGCTTACTGTAGAAACCACCTGTGAAAATGCAGGCCTCGAGTTCTGGCATGAATAACAGTAACAATTTGTCACCAGGCAATGTTTTTGCTGAGTATTTCCACCCATGGCCTGAGAACCTGGTGAAGCATTTGAAGGTTGGTAGGCGTTGCCCTCTCCAGTGCCTGGTCTGGCACGTGGGGCTGACCAATCAGAGCAGACTGGGCTTATAGGGAGCAGGGCCTTAAATTAACAGGAGCTAAAATGCAGCGTTTCAGACAGAGGGTGAAAAGAGTTGCTGCACCAATCATCAGTATGAGAAAAATGTGTTTTTTGAATATTAAGGCATGTAAAGCTATTCTTGTAGAATCCCCAAATAGATGTATAAACCTGAAAATGAGCATATTATGTCCTCTTTTAATAAATCCCTCAACATTGTCATGAGGGGTTGTATGTCAGCTTTTCTAGTATTCTTAGTTCCTCCTTTTACCAATCATCCAGTACAGGGTTGTCTTTAGAAAACCCACATTTGAGAATAGTCTTTCTTGATATATATTAGAGCAGCGGTCCCCAACCTTTTTTGCGCCACAGACCGGTTTAATGTCAGACCATATTTTCACGGACCGGCCTTTAAGGTGTGGCGGATAAATAAACAAAATAAAATGATATGACCAGCATAAAAACGTTTTTTTTTCTAAATATAATAATAAACGTAAATACACTGTGTACTTGTATGCGTCTTTATTAGCAGCGTCCTTCTAACATTACTCATTTTGCTAGCTTGTGGGTTTAATTTTAGCGGCAGCGTATCACGTGACCGAGACAAGCGTCAAGAGTGAGTCATAGGCGAATGTAACAGAGGGGATCCGGTCATTTTTCAAAATAAAACATCGTTCAGACCCACAGACCGGTACCGGTCCACGGCCCGGTGGTTGGGGACTGCTGTATTAGAGTATTCCAATTATGTTTTTTGCACCGTCCACTTTCACTGAAGAGGTGATAGCTCCAAGTAATGTCCAATCAAGGTGATCACCCAAAATGTGCCTACGTGCCAATTTATGAATTGAAAACTTTTAATGATCTAGGAGAGGCCAGAACAAGCCAGGCCCTCAACAGTGGTGTACAAGCTTGCAGTCGTCTTCTTTGCTGTTTTTGTTGGTGTATTGGCTGTGTTTATTGGCGCATTCCTTCCACCTGTGGAATAGTGCGAAACCATTGGCAGGGCTGCAACAAACAAAACATGAACCCCCTCAAGTAAACAGCTCCTTAGCTCTACAAGTGGTCCAAAACTTACCTTTAAGTCAACACCAACCCCACTGCTGCAGATGATTGATTGATGGTTACCTGCAGAAGTTACATGCAGAGACACTCAGACAAAATGTCCTATATTTTATCAAACTCTGGCAAAAAAAAAAAAGGAAATTGCTACATTGTAGAATGTGTGTACTTTGCTATTGATTTAAGGTATTTGATGGTAATGCATGTATTTGCAGGTGGAGGACTATGAGGAGGAGTCTCTGTTGAGGACTGGCTGTAAGGAATACTTCTGGCTGCTCTGTAAACTCATCGACAACATCCATGTTAAAGACGCCAGCCAGGTGGGAACCTCAGACCACAGCACTGATGATCGATGATAGATTGATGATATTTGATAGATTCAGTTTATTGAAAAGTTGGTAACAATGTTGTGATGTTTCATTGAACTGTTGCTAGTATTGGTCTGTTTGAACTCACAGAAGGTCTCTCCCTCTCTGTCGCTGGCCGGCTCGATGCAGACCACCCTGCTGGACCTGGATGCTCTCGCCCGACACCTCGCCGACTGCATCAGGAGGTCAGACATCAGTTATAAACTGAATACTTTTATAAACAGTGAATTATAACTGGGTTGATATTTCAATTTATTCTTTTTTTAGAACCTTGTTTATTGTAAATTGTTGAGGGTTTGTGCTGCTTATTCTTTTGATGTATGATTTGCTTTATGTACAGGGTGTGTTCAAAGTCTTGAAAGTTTGGAAAATGCTTAGGAAGGAATATGTTTGAATATACTCCTTGAAGAAAGCTTGATTAAACCATAATCTGTGGTTTCATATTTATCTGTTACATCCAAAAGAAAACTAATCTACTTAATATCCTGTATCTGGTGGTGCTGCTCCACACGTTCTCCTCGACTTCATAGTCTTTATAATTTGTGTGTCCTTTGTAATATAATACAGGGTGATGAGAAACACAAACAATCAGCAGGGCCGAAGTTGTGACGTCTGTTCCGCACAGCTTGCTTGGTTGATGTATTTATTCATCATGTGAAAGCTATTTTGAAGACAAATGGTTGCTTTTTTTCCTCGTAATCTTCTTTGTTTTTGCAAATTAATTGCACAAACAAACACAGGTGGGTAAAGGCCTTTATGTTCATAGTTATATCTATTGGTAACAATAATAGTCTACACATCAAGTTAACGGGCCATATCTGGGAACGCAGCCATGACGTTAAAAAGAAGTTGTTGCCATATAAGCAGTTTAGATAATTGTCCTCCAGCTGTTGGCTTATTTTCAACCTGTCGGCACGTGTTTTTTCCTCCAGCCGTGAGATCCTGGACCAGCAGGATGGGACAATCGAGGACGATGGTCTGACCGGCCTCCTGCGCCTCGCCACCAGCGTCCTTAAACACAAGCCTCCCTTCAAGTTCTCCCGTGAGGGTCAGGAGTTCCTGCGGGATGTCCACAACCTCCTCTTCCTCCTGCCCAGTCTGGCCGACCGTGCTCAGCCCAAATGCAAGTCCCACGCTGCCCGGGCCGCCGCCTACGACCTGCTGGTGGAGACGGTGAAAGGCTCAGTGGAGAACTACCGGCTGCTCCACAACTGGGTCATGTCACAGCACATGCAGGGTAAGGACACTGGCTTGATGTCCACCAATACATTCATGTTGTGCAACTCCATGAAGAAATCTGTCCTATTTTCCTAACATGCTGGCTCGCAGTTTTCTGCCCATGGCTTGTTCAAACACAATTGCACTTTACAACAGGTTGCATCAACTTGTAGTCTTGTATACATGTAGTTCAAGGTAGATGTAACAGGATTCAAGGAATTTATTTTTACGACATTTTAGGTTTTCTAATGAACCTAATTTAAATTAACGTAATAACTAACTGTATAACTTTAAATTTAGTTTCAACAATTTCCATACAAGATGTCCCCAAGTTTGGGAAAGAATGCAGTAAATATTTTTGTATGTTGTCACACAACATAGACTTTCACTCACTGGCCACTTTATTAGATACACCTTTTAAACTGCTTGTTAACGCAATAATCCATTTTCTTGGTTCTTGTCAGTAAACGTGCTGCAGCATTCTGGATCAGCTGGAGAGTCTTAAGGGACTTATATTATGTACTTATATACTTATTATACTTATTACTTATATATACTTATTCAGTGCACTTATAACACTGAGCTGCAAACTGTGGAGAAAAAACCCCACAATTTAATCAAGAGACTCACACCAGTACACAGAGTAACCTGAATAGTGTGAAATTCCTCCGCGTGTTCATGATTGAGAGTTGTGTCTCTGCTGTGGGGAGAATATACCCATGACAATGACAAGCAGTAAATTGTGGCTAACATGAGAATCATGACAGGTGTTTCCTGTGTATGAAACAAACAAACCTCTGATAAAATGTGCCTTGCATCGCTGTGCTCTGGAGGACAAAAGACCTTTGTTT
>JAVQJD010101160.1:0-11174 GCA_036023655.1 Nannoperca australis
CTGTCTCTGTGCTATGATGCAGTCTGAATCCTGACTGAAAGTCCTCAAACAGATCATTGTTGTTTAGAAAGATACATAACTGATTGGCGACTGCTTTCTCAAGGATCTTGGAGAGAAAAGGAGGGTTAGATATCGGTCGATATTGCATATTATCCAATGGAATAAAAACTACAGGCCCTTTCACTCAAAACTGATGAAATGTTGTAACGAAAGTTGCAGGCGGGAAATAAAACTGATCATTGTTAAAAGCCTTTTGAGGCAAATTCATGACTATTTTCATGAGCGACACATCAGCACAATCAGCACTGCAGTATCTAATTGATGAATAATATAAAAAGATCATCTCTATCACCTGCCTCTGTGCAAATACACAATTTGCTATTAGTCTTTGCACTTTTCAAATATCTACCTTAGTGAGAATACTATATGTGTGGTAATTGCCAAAAACACAGTAAAGCTCCTATGTGCCAGGTGTGAACATTTCCAACTTAAATAACTTTTACTAAAATTGTCCCATTTTTCTACAAACAAAAACGTAGGCCATCAAAATAACTCGAAGTTTGAATATGAAGGTTTCTTGCAGATATCAGATATAAAACACATACTAAAAACTACAAATTATTTCAGTTGTATGCAATAAACTATATTTGATTGTAGTTACTATAATCAGTATGGTAATGTTGTGAATGTGTAAGAAGAGGTTTATATGGAAGAGTATCTGTGTTAAACTGGGCACAAGAATGCATACTCTCTGAAAGAGAGCCAAAGTAAACGTGCGTCTTGTAATAAAAGCTGAACATTTAGCAACCCATCTTGCGCAACCTGTTGCCATTGTGATGTGCATGTTGCTGCATGTCTTCTAACAGAAATGACACACATTCATTGGGTCCAGCTTCATAATTGAGGACACTCTACTTTTCTGTGTTTTATATCATTGTACACTGAATCTTTAGGTTTGAGACTGTAAGCAATATAAAGAAGTCATCTTTGATTGTGAGTAGTAGTTTTCACTATTCTCAAACATTTCATAGACCAAAAGATTAATAAATGAATCAAGAATCATGAATATAATCATTAATTGCAGCCCAAGTTATATCCATAACACCCACAACCGAATGTAGGCATTTTTTATAAAATCAAATCTGCTTTGAGTCATTTTACTTTCTTTAAATTGCATGCAAACTAATACAATAATATAAATAACAAAAAAAAGACCCCTGAGAATTATTATTTATTTATTTATTCATAATTATTATGAATAACCCAGAGTGGGCAAGGGGAAGACTAATTGCAAAAGCCAATTATAGTACATATTGTGTAACAGTAATCCATAATGTACTGTTTCATTAACTGCATAATCTCAAATTCTACAGATTTACACAGATGTTCCTTGACAAAGTTATACAACTCCCGAAATGCTATGGTTACGTTACAAAAGACAAAAATGATGATGAGAAGGAGTGATGGTGCCTGAGTTGATCTGCAGCAGCATAAAACATTCCTGACGTAAGACGCGCGTGCGTCATACGTCATCACCACGCGCCTGTTGTGGTCCTCGCGCCATTCCTACCAGCGTGTGTGTGTGTTTCCACCTCCCATTACATTACCATTGGCAGAGCTTTAGGAGCCACTGTTCTCTTCTGTTTTTCTACTGTCATTCTTTTAGGTGAGTCCGGTTTTATGGTTGTTTATGAGACATTTGCCTGAAGAAAGACGCTATTTGGCATCGTGGACAGTATCGGATAAGTTTAGCTTGCTAGCTAGACCAAAGTTAGCTTTAGTGTTTGAGGGCAGCACGTTTTGGAATCTCGGTGTCACCCCTTTCATTAGTGAATGCATCGTTGTCTTATTATCATAGTAGATAACGGACAGAGAGGGCTACTAAAGCACCATGGACTACGTTGTGAATAATTCATATATAATGAAAGTCAATTGTGAATCAAAATACTGTAAACGTACGGGTGCAGTTACTGCTCCCATCTGACCCCTTACCATTGAGCTTGTTTTGGTTCTGTCTGCGCTTCAAAACCAAACTAACCCACTTAATAGACACATTTCTTAGCGGATTCGATTGTGTCATGATGATAACCTGTTTATCAGAACGACATTTCTGTAATGTGATAGGAGCCCGTGGACGCATACTTCATGTATTTGTTTTTATAGGAGAGGATAACTTTAGTCGAACAAATCTTAACCACATCGTAGATACCATTTCTAGTTGGTGGAGCTAACGCTATCAGCGTTTAGCGCCCAGTGAAAGTTATTTTTCCGCTAGCTTACTTCAGCCAGAATTTGACAACAAGCTAGTGTTAGCTGCAGAGGCCATTGCATTATGCAAAACAGCAGACATTTAACTGGCTAATGTTAGATAAGACCCCCCCAGCACACAGTGTTGACACACAGAGGTTTGTTCACAGAAGTATAGCTACAATACAACATTTGTGCTGATCTAGTTAGGGTAGAAGCTACCCCGTATCATAGCAAGCTACCACGGTTTGCATTTTTTCCCCTGCAAATTGTAGGTCGCAGTTAACGTGCAAGTTTCATAATGGGGATTTTTAGCATAAGAGTGCATGCATGTCCGATCTGGTCAATGTGCAGTATGCAGCGTTAATGGGAATAACAGGTGCGACCTGTTGGGCACAGAGTACGTTATTATATGTCGCAGCAAGAAAAGCATAGGTGTAAGTAAAGAAAGGAATGATGGCTGAATTCCAGCTGGCTGCTTTGTTGTCATGGTCCTGGTATTGAGGATGCTGGCTCTCTGCCATGGCTCACTGGGACACTTGACTAGATTGAAGCCATTGCTACTAATGCTATTATTAACACCTGTGCTTCTCCTACTATGACAAGTTGAAATGTCTGCAGTGAAAGAGGCCTCTGATACAGATGTAGTGGACTGCTAGAGAAGCAGCACGAACCATAACTGCCAACATTTCAACTGTATATGAATGTTGTACAAGTATGGGTATACCATTATGCTCAAGAACTGATGGGAAACTATTCAAGTTGATTGGAGGCACCTTACAATGATTGCCTGTCCATTTTGAGGGTTTCCCCCGATATGAGTGAAGTACCTAAGCACCTGAGCAACCTAAATGATCATCTTAAGTGTCTTGCGGCAACAGGCTCAGTATTGTGAAGATCCGCCCAATTCATATGAGTGAGGCTTTCAATAATGCCTGCGTTAACACTTTTATGTATTAGTGTGTAACACAGACATGGTTGACATCATGATACCACCTGTTTGTTTGTATTTAGTGTCTCAAAACACCAGGCAGCATGCAGATGGGAATACACATATTTAAACACTTAAAGATAACTCTCCTTAATCTCATTACTGCGTGCCCCAAATCCTTTTGTTTCTGCCCAAACTCACTGTTTATGCCATGAAGCACGTGTGCATGAAAAATAACTGCTGAGAACACCGGTATTCCAAGCTGAAATGCAAACTTGTTTTATCAGATAGGTAACGTTGGGTTCCCTTTGTTCCTCGTGATTGGGATCACAACGTGAAAATGTTAACATTGCTCAGTCAAAGGCATTCTTGAAAGCGATCGTAACTGAGGAGGTTTACATGCACACTAGTATGTGGGATTTGAATTTTATCTTGGTTTTAATCATATTTGGGATAAGGGTGGGGATGCAGCCAAAATATTCTATCACCATATATATAATTTTAGATCTTGTTAATGGCATATGTCGCTATACAGTAATTGTTCTGTATATTTAATTAAGAAATGGTTTCAAATAGCCATCTCATACTTGCCTGGATGTCTGGACTCTGCTTCTCAACCTGTTACCAGTAATGGAAGTTGAGAGCAACAATGCAATTTATGGCCTACAATGACAACGTTATACATTAACTTTAATTTAAGCATGTAGATCATGATGTGCATCTTACGTTATCATATTTTTAGTTGTACAGACTAACCACTCTGAGATTTGAGTTGATGCATATGTGCACATAGCAGAGATGTGTTGAGGTTCAGAATCCTGGAGTGTAGGTGTTTACATGCCACAGTATCTTGGCGTCTATCTTGGTTCTCCACAAAGCATATTTGGGTTTCTAAAAAGTGCAATAAATGCTTATCCAGGTTGCTGAAACCACGATGTGATGTTTACTTGCACAAAAATATAACCGGAATACCTGCTCCTACCAAAATAATAGTGTGCATGTGCATTACATGCGCTCTCTGTTGTATTTTGGTTTGCAGGTTTATCTCTGAGAAAGCTCTCTCACCACAGACCTAAATGCCCTTCATTAATTTCATTCAGAGTAGACTGGCACTACTCTTGTTACGATCACACCTTTTTATAGATTTGTCACTGAATTAATGTTTAATGCACTGTTAATTAAAATATTCACTCTCTGTTATGTGACCAAAAAAAGTGTGGCCAAAACACTGCTACTGTATTCGTGTGTGGAGATTTAAAAAAGCCCACAATAGATCACAGTGCTGAATATTTGTTTCTGGGCAATAGATGGCAGCATTGCTCAGTACTTTTCTCACACTCTTATTGGAACGTACTAATGAATGCTGCATCCACCACACTACTCTCACAGATGACCGTTTCTCTAGACAGTCAGTTGCTCGGGAGAATGAATCGTTTACTAAAGTAATCTGGCCGTTATGTGAAAAGAGAAGTCTGTATTTGGAATGAACTGCTTCTTGTAGCTCCTGACTCCAGTATCATGTCAGGATTAGTTGACAGACATAAATAATGTATTTCTTTTGTAGTTTTCTACATTTTTCATTTCATGTCAGGGATATTTTCTGAAACAATTGGGAATGCACTCAAACCTGAAGAAGAAGAGAAGTTGGCTATGTTTTGTTGTGGAAAGAAAGAAACAACCATATCATTTTTATCCTATTATTGACAAACTCCTGTGGAAATGTTTAGATATGACCTCATAAGGAAGGATTCGTGATCTCAAAGTAGGTCTGGTTAGGAAACGGTTTAATATTCTATCTGAGAATCCCTTTTTTGAAGCACAGAGGCAACGGTCTGATTCAGGTACTTTCTTTGAAACTGAAAACACCTTTGGACCTGTGAAGCTGGGGTGCTTGAATACTATGTGGGACATAGAACAGCTCTTTGCGTTGTAGAGATGACTGCCAGTGTTTCTATCGGGTGTGCTTTTCTTTTATTCAGAAGGATTTGTTTCTTTCACACTATGTTTTGACAATGATTTCAGTGCTGCTTGATCTATAATAAAAATGGGGCAGAAAGGGATAAAGCCAGACAAAGCCAAAAAGAAGATTCCTTGTTCTGACATTTTTTTTGTAGATGTAATTTGACTGCCTCACCTTTCAGGTGATTGTTTTATTATGCTGTTTTTCCCTACGGTGAAGCTATTTTAAAAGGTCTTTTTTTTATTTTATTTTTTCTCAACTCAGCCAGAACTTTTCACAAGAGCAACGAAACTCTTCTCGTCAATTTTCTCCCCTCTCTCCCCTCCCCTCTCGTATTCCCCTGCAGATATATCCAGCTATGGATATGGACGGTGCCAGTTCAGTGGTGCTGCAGGCCTTAACCCAAGCTACCAGTCAAGACACAGCTGTGCTGAAGCCTGCGGAGGAACAGCTCCGACAGTGGGAGACCCAGCCAGGCTTCTACTCCGTCCTTCTGGTGAGGGATGATATCAAATAATTGCATTAAGTCTGCTGGAGTGAAAACTATTAAAACTTTAATGAATGGAGATGTTAACAAATGTGGAGTATTTATATAAAAAAAAAAAAACGAAAATCAGGGCAAACTTTGTGGTAATTATTAATGCATGTTAGTTTTAAAGTAGGTGCTGAGTAACTGAATTCATACAACGTCAGGTTGCTTTTTGTAGATGAATTTAGTAATAAAACGGGAATATCTTGAAGTTTGCATAGCAGCAGATTGATGGGTAAATGTTTTCTGTTCATGTGTGACAGTTCAGTCTGGCAATGTTACACAATAATTGTAAGATTTCATAGCAACAAATCATGAGATTGTGAGAGGTGGCGAAACGGGGAGCAAGAGGACAATTGTTTTCTGTTAAAGGAATACTTAAAATCTCCATTTAAAAAATAAATAAATAAAAATTCACATATGTTTAAACCACAATTGGTCTTTTTCAGTGTCTAAGATCAAGTGTTGTCGAAAGGTCAGTGGTACAATAAAATATAATTCAACAAAGCCTATGTGCTGCCAACTTCTCTGCCCTGACCAGCACCTAACTTTTCATCATATATGCACCACAAAGCCTGTGTTGATGCTTAACGGAATACCTTTTTAGAAACCTGTTTGTTTACTCAGCCAGGCTTAAATGAGAAGATGGATTTCAGTTTCGTCTCTGTGCATTCAGTAGAGAAATTGGCAGGATGTGTTCTGCCTAGCTAAGCACAAAGACCTGTTCAATTCACAGGAAAATTCACATTATTTTCGATATTTTCGACATGAATACATTGTGGAAAAGAGACGACAGACAGCAGAACGTCCTGCTTAAGTCAAAGTATGTCTAAGAAGACCAATAAATCGAATGTGGTTTTTGTAACATTTAACTTGTCTGGCTAATCATTTTGTCTTTACATAATATCTGCAATTGTAAAATAAACAATAAATGGGTTGTTTGTAAGTCAGATATCTTTTTGATTTAATTAACTGGGAGGAAGAGATTGCCTAACAGGAATGTGACAAAGTTTAACTGTGAAACAAAGACTAAAAGAAAATAAATATAGTAATATTTTGGGGTTTGGAGGTTTTTAAGTCTGTTGTTTTTTCTTTATCATCACATTTACTACGCAGTCAAAGAACGTGCAGACAACATGGAAAGTAAAAGAAAGTTTTATTCTGTTTTAGTAAGAAAGCTAAGTCTGTAGCTATTCCACAAGCATACCGTAGGTCCTTTCTTTTTTAGCTGCAGGTGAATATATGACTGCTACTATACCCCTGACTCTGGACTGCAACTTTGCCATTGTCTTAGATCCTACTTTTTCAAAGTTTGAGGTGCACCTCCCACGGGGCTAGGAGAGTTGAAAGGGGATGCAGAGGGAGAGACCTGTTTTCTGAAAACAACGGGAAGTTGTTATTTGGCTTGCTTATCAACACTGTCAACAGTTGGAGCTGCAGCAGTTGCTGTGACACACAGCTCCTAGAGGATATTAACGTACTTAAAGACCCTGATTGCTGCAATTTGTGTAAAAAAAAAGAAAGAAAAGTACTTCTTAGTCACAACACAAGTCAAATCTGAACACATAGACGTTATTCAGAAATTTTTAGATTCAGTGTGACTTCCAGAGGATGTCTAGATCAGGAATAAACGTCCGCCCGCTAAGATATTAAATAAGTGATAATTGGGGGTGTTGTCTCAATTTTGTCTGGACGGACCAACAGTTTCAGACCTTTAAAAAGTTCCCTGTCTCATTTAATTTAGGAGAATGTTGTCTTTACATCAGTACAAAGATAGTACAGGAGGAAGAGCACCAATACATCAAATGTCCCCCAGGCCAGTTAAATTCCAGTTGCACATGCATATAATGAAAGTTTTGTGGCAGTGGGAAGATTTTTACTTGCATACTCAAGTCAGTAGTTATACTGTGCAGCCCTGCTAATGGTCTTCTGTTCCCTTGATACAACAGAGGGATGTTTTTATATTGGTATTAAAGCAAAAACATTTTATACTCCTGTTTGTTCCTAAACCTGAAAATACAGGAGCCATTGATATTACTGGACTGCTCGTTACGGAGCTCCTGCCTTTGCAGCGAACAGGAGAATGACTTTGAGAAACACTGCGACAGTACTCAGCCAAATTTTCTAGGGTTATGGCTACATTTTACAGCTCAGAAATGTTAGCACTTATGAGACTCAAAACGACATCAGTGTGTACAACTTAGACACTCTAGATCACAAAGTCGGTGTGCCTTGTATTTTAATGGAGCCTTAAAGTGTTTCTTGATGGAATCACACTGCTTCATTATTCTTCAGTGTTGTTAGTTGTTGCTCTTTTTCTCCAGTATAGTCTGAGCTGTCACGCATCATTGAACTCAGTCAGTCCTTAAATTGGCTGGTATTACCCATTTGAGTTTCAAAACACAGTGTTCGCTAAGCGCATGTATATGTATTTATATATATATATATATATTTCTTTTTTCCTCCCCTATAGAATATCTTCAATAACCACATGCTGGATGTGAACGTCAGATGGCTGGCTGTGCTGTACTTCAAAAATGGCATTGACAGATACTGGAGGAAAGTAGCGCCTCAGTAAGTGCCTGCTTGTTTCTCTTGTTCCCTATTGCTTTCCGCCTTGCGCTCCCACTTTTCCGTCTCAGGCTATTTCTCCTTTCTCTTCCACTGCTTGTCTTTATTCTCTTCTTCATTGTCTCACTCACTCTTACTCTGTCTCTATTCATCAGTCTTAATCTCTCTGCCTGCTTTTCAGGCTTTGTCCTTTTCCCCAGATCTTTTATGTCACAGATTTTACAGTTGCATTTTTCTGTTGTGTCTCTGTTCCCCCGTTTCCTTCATTTTACCCATTGTCTTTTCTTTTACCATTTATTGATTACGTCTGCAGTTCTGCCTCCACCACTTTTCGCAGCATTCTTCTTTCTCTTTTTTTTACCTTCCATTCTGATTATTCATATCATTGGGCTCTGCTGTTGTACACCGTTTATTCTTGTGTGTGTCTTTTGTGTGGTGGTAGATCGGCTTTGAGTGTTCAAAGCCTACGTTCTGTCTTTGGGTACCTGACTAGCTGGCTTTTGTTAGATTTGAATAGAACATTTGCTTAATTTCGCAGGACATTGGCTGGCCGGAGGTAATCAGTTCTGCCAAAGCATTCTGTGGCCACTTCAAATTATTGCTATTCTCTTCTTTCTTTCTACGGTGTGCTCCGCTTACTAAAGTTGTTTCACTCTTGTCAATAGTTCAGTAAACTGAATTTCATTTGCTGGAGTGCTTTGCCAGGGGTCTTGGTCCTTGGGTTATTTTTGTGATTACCTTTTGGACCATTGTCATAAATCCAAGAGTTGGATCCTACGTGGGGAAGCAGAATGCATGTAGTATCACTATACAAATTGTAGGCCACATTACATAGCATTTGTATTCTGAGACTAGTGTAATTTAGAGTAATGCACCGCAGCTGAGTTCATGCTTTCTTTTTAACCATTAAACAATACAACAAATGCTGAATATAATAATTAAAAAATAAAAATAAATATTATTCTTAGAAATATATGTTGAATTCTTAGGTCCATCTTTACCATTATTCTTTTATTTCTGTGGGAAACTGGCCAAATCTTAATAATATGATGCTATAAGATATCCCAAGTGCAGTATTATGCACACTGGCTCACTGGCATGACTGACTGGGTTACTTAAGTGTGATCTGAACCATCATTAATGTTATTAGTTCCACATGTGCTTGTTCTGCTGTGACAGGTCAAAAGGTCTGCTGTGAGAAAGGTCAATTGCTTTTTCACAACTTGAAAAAACCCCCTCTCGTGCCTTTTAAAATAAATGCTATCCAGGACTGTACCTTGGCCTGCCAGCCGTCCATAATGCTGGAATTATGAGATTGGAATTTATTTCAATGTAAAAATAATTTAAAAACAATAGACCGCGATGGGGTGAGAGAAAATAAACTAAAAGTTGCATGGCTTTATTTGCAAAATGTTTAAATGTGGGCTATATGCTGTACATTATTTCATATGATCTATAAAGTGTTATCTCGTCTCATCTTAAAGCACAAAAAGAACCAGAGATAAACACACAGCAGGTCCTTGCCAGATTTGGAAAAAGACCTCATGTCCTTCCTGCATTTTTGGTCTGCCTTTCCATCTCAAACATCCATTCTAGGGTCCTAGATTACAACTCTAAAAAAATTGTGACGATTCGAATGAATAACTAAAGTCGGGGATGGCTTGAATTACTAATTCTACCCCGAGCATCCTTAATGTTATCACTATTTTTGGTGTCTTGTCCGCCTACTTGATTATAACTAACTGTGGATAATGGCAGTACTTCATCCAATAAATTATTTTTGATCTGAACATCACACACTGGTGAAATATTACTGAAAGAGAGAAAGACAGTGTTCTCTGCAAAGTGCTGTCTCCTGGCTGATTAGACCATTAGTGCCAGAATTAGCCAGACACATTTTTTTCTTTCAGTAGTGGAATGATAAATGGGTGACTTATTATTATAACGAATATTTGTTTTTGATTTGTGCTGCATCACCTTTCAGCTAAGAAAGGCGCATAGGATGAAGGCAGGTTAAAACTAAATACAATAATAAAACTGACATTTTTTAAGGGGTTTTGCTCTTTTTTTCCCTCTCGTGTCAGGATAGCTTTACTCAGTGAATCGTCTTTGTGCCTTTCTTGATCTTCTGTTTTCCCCTGTCATCACATTTTCTAGTTACTTAACTCAAAACAAGTCTCAGGCACGCACTTGCTCATGTTATAATGTCTTCTCATCCCAGTATGTCTTTAAATGTCATCCCAGCCCCAGATTCTGAAAATATGTGTGTTGTAAATCTTGTTTCACTAATTCACTCTCCCCCCTTGTAAATTGTCTTCCACCCATGAAATTGTCTTTCACTCATGTGAGCCCCAAGGTTACAGCATGATTCCTTCCTTACATCAAACACTCTCCCACTCCATCTAGCTTCAGCAGCAGTAGACAGAACAGGGTAAATTAAGTAAAAATTATTATTCTTTTATTTAGCAGATTCACGCTGTCCCTTTTGCAAAAACTTTTGTTGCAGACTACAAGTTAGTTAGCACTCCCGTCTCTCAGTGAGAGGGTTCAGTGTTTTCTATGTCTCTTTGTAGGTATAAAATCTAAAATCCATTTAATGAAGCTCCCCCAAGTCACGCACTACTGAATAAGCTGTGCTAACAAGTCAGACTGGTTCTGAGGAACATCGATATTGAAAGATGTCCCTGACATTAATTAGTGTTATGTATGTTTGTGAGTGCTTCCTTTAGTGAGTCCAGATACTGATCTGCTCTTACTCTTCTTCCCTCTTTCTTGAGCCCCTCACCTCTTCTAACATCTTTCTGTGTGGTTTGTTCACAGTGCTTTATCAGAAGAGGAGAAGACATCATTGCGTGCTGGTCTCATCACAAACTTCAATGAGCCTGTCAATCAGGTCAGTGGGAAAAAATGGGATGTACGGGGGGGGGGGGGGGGGG
>JAVQJD010101182.1:0-12241 GCA_036023655.1 Nannoperca australis
TCATGAGCTCTTCTCTGGTGAAAGAGCTCCGGGAACTGCAGCACAACACTGATTTAAAACACAAAACAAGAAAAAACAATGCGCACCAACACACCGAGGCGGCCATCTGCGGCGCCATCTCACTGCACAAGATCCAGCAGCACAACTGGAAGCTAACAGAAGATATGGCTTTAAAATCGTCACACAGTTGCATTTACGCTTGTTGTGCCAGACTGGTGCTCGATTCCACAGAGGAATAACGGAATGAGTTCCAAAATGATTTGTATATTTGGAGGTTAAATACATACGTGAAGAGTATCACCATGCTTTCAAAAGGTCAAAGGTCACAGTTAGCTAGCAGGCAGCACCCTTGGAGTTGGTTGGAATTCACTGTCAGTAGCTGCTGTCATACGAGTTTGAAATTGGGATTTCTAGTTGAACAGTGGCCACAACACACTCGCCTGTGACTCAGCTCGTCGCATCGCCAGTGGTTTTAAAACATAAGGCACGTCACCTGTTTCAACAACTAATCAGCTTGTATCCAACTGAGCTGAACCCTCTCGTTTGTTTTATGTTCTCTGCATTTCATCAATACTAGATATGCAACTGTGGCAAGTAACTCACTATCACCGTCCTCATTCATGCTTTAAGATGCTACACATTATATCCAGCTACACAAAAGCATGAAAAGCCGGCAGTTAGAATGAAAGTACAAAGAGTCGTTGGTATGGAAACCATACACTGTCTCTTCTAATCACGTTGGCGTAAACTGGCAGGTTTCAGATCGTTGCACATTGCAAGTAGCTGCAAGTTTCAACTGGTCTGAACTGGCCTTAACACCCCGTGTGTACCTGTCTTTGGAGGATGCACGGGGGGCTGGCGGCTCTCAGATGCACAGGTACACCCTGCATGGGCCGAGGTGAAGGCATGGTCCCGTTTGCTCCGGGAACAGCACTCTCTGGTCTCCCGCCGTCTTTAGGGTGCTGAATCATGGAGTAGACGTTCTCTGAGGTACTGCTAGAACAACCAGACAGAAAAACACAAGAACGTTTCATGAGTGACTCACATTTACATACTGCTGACTGATCTAACTTGCCCTTAAATTGACTCACTTGCCTTATTAACAATCGGGTTAATTATCTTTATTATTAAAAAACGGATTATTCATTTATACATACAGTACAAGGATGTACTTCCTATGTCACCACCAATTTGAAAATGTTGTAGTTAATGAACGCATCTTTGGCCCAGATGCTGTTTCCCTTCCCACACACACTGTGCTGTTGTAAATGAATGGATGCAGAGGGCAGCCAAGTCAATACTGCAAGCAACAATGTGCAGGTAAACACTACAAAACATGGTAAAATGGTGCCACCTCTTTCAATAGCTGGCTTTATGATGACTCATCTGTCTTTTATGCTTCTCTTTCAGACTGCTGTAGGCTGCTGCAAAACTTGGCCTCCGTGTAGAGAGTAACTCCTGCGTCGCAGCAACGATGTTAACCAGCAAAGGTGACTGCGTCCCCAGTTTTTAACCTTTAAGATGAATTTATAAGCACTTCTGTCAACTGAAACACACTGTGACTATCACAGAGTGCCCATTTTCTCCTCCATTTTGTGTAACTGTGTAACTCCTTTTAATGGGGAAGCTCACAAAGAGTGCCTACAGAGTGCTATTCTCTCCCCTCAGCTACTAATATGTGTAATTCATTATTTTTTTTATAAATTGATGTAGCATGGCCCCTTGTACTTTTCCCTCTTTGCCATACTGCTGTCTACTGTTTAACTATGGTGCCATTATGTAACAGCAACTAATAAATAAACAATAATAAACTATAAACTCAGAGCCAACTAAGGAAAAGAGTTGGAGATAGCAAAATATTTTCATCCATTAAAATATTTATGAAGCCATGAAGTGACGTTAATGCCCAGCGCTGGATTAATTAAACAGCCATCTCATTCTCTGGGTCTGTGCACTCAAATGTTGCTCTCATCCCCTCCTCCCTCTCAGCCGCGGTGCTGCACACTCACTCCGAGTCCTGATAGGAGATGGTGGAGTTGCGGTTCTTGCGGAATCCAGAGAAAATGGACAGCATGCTGCGTCTTTTCTTCCTCCTCAGTGACTGGGCCTGATGCAGGGATGACAACTGACTGAAGGGGGGGGGGGAGAGAGGGAGAGAGGGAGAGAGAGAGAGAGAGAGAGAGCGAGAGAGACAGTGAGATGGATTACTGGTAAAACACTTCCTTGTAATGTCTTATGTAATATATGTTCGTGGTATTTGTTGTTTTGGTTAAATGTTGGGTTTTTGTTATGGACCTGAAACACTGTACATGTTGTGACGCCAACAGATAATAAAGTGAAATCAAATCAAAGACAGAGTAAAATAATGGATGATATAGGTAGAGTTTAGAGTTAGAGGTCATTTAAGTGAGGCTGTACTGTTGATGCAATAAGCCATCAATCATTATTGAAAACAACAGCTACAACTGTCGGTCCATTTGTCCGTGTTTTGTTCCATTTTTTAAAAGGCTACAGTTACGAGCTGTTGTTTACTCAGCAAACATTTTACACAGGTTTTAAGCATTGGCTCACATGGTCGACAAATCAACATACACTTACGTCTGGATCAATCACTGTACACTTAACGTCACTCAAGGTTCCTCTTGTGTTGGGAGAGTACCTACTCTGCAGCAGGAACTAAAAAGGTCCCTCAAAACAGCCTTCTAAGAACTGCAATCGCTCCCGGTTCTTATAAAATAGAATTTAAAAAAAGGAAAAAAAAAGTTCCTCTCCTCCGGTTCGAAAACACCTAATAATAGATTAAACTGTGTTCATTCTGGCTGGGCCTGTACAGATGGTTTCATTTATTTGACAGAAGGCATAGTTTATGCTGCCTCAGTGAGTCCTTTTCATGCACTGCTGGTGAGCATTAAGCAGAAGGCTGTAGCCTTATAACTGAACTAGTATTTCCATGTGGTTTGGATAGTCATAGTGTAATTTCAGCCATGTTTTGGTGAAATCCTAAAAACTAAATTCACTGAGATTCAGATGAAGTGCTTTTTATCTTTTTTGGTCAGTTAAAGGGCAGCAAACACAATCTGTAAACACAATGTTAAAATATTATTACCTTTTAAGTTCATATGGAAAACATCTTAGCAAACAGTTAACTATTTATATAGTAGCACAACGTTAGCATTTATTTAGGGTTTTGTTTCTATCTACTTGAAGAATGGTAGTCTAATATTCACCCTCCTTTAAGCTCAGTTTATTCTTACCACAGACTCTTAAGGGAAATATCTGGCTTTTTAGCTGCTAAATGCTCCTCTATGCTCACAGCTAGTAGCTAGCTTTGTCTGTCTGTTTACCATTTGGTGCTCACTCAGTACCTAGTGTACAGTGTGTTTTTATAGATTATTCATTGAAACTTGTCGCATGCTGCAGTAGACACAGGTGATAGTGATGAATGTGGACCAAAACAGTACAGCTGTGGACCAGTAAACCAAAATAATGAGCTAAAAGATGCTAAAATAGTTCACAGAGCTTGCAGCACCGGGTGATAATTTTTTGTGGGTTTAACACTTAAAGCGACCATTGTTACATACACAAAATATTTTAATAGGCACTTTAAAGTGACCCAAAATGATCAAATCATCACTGGACAACAGTACTACTGCGTATTCAAAAATACAGACCTCTTACAATGCCAATTATATATACATAAAAACTATTGCTTTCATTAAAACAGCTTATTTAACCCAGACTATAATATTTGTTGTCAGTGGCATCATGATGTGAAAGTATACTGCAAACAAAATAAAATTCTATGCAGTGCTGTCTCTAATACACGCAATATTTTACAAAAATATTGCGTGACCACTGGATAATTTTAAAGAAGCAAATGAGCTTGTGAACATGAGGCTGGACTGTGACGTTAAATAAGATGAATTATTTTATATAATGGAATATGTTCTGGTTATTGAACAAACAGAATGACAAATGGTGCAAATGGAACCTCTCCACATCTCAACATCTTTGTCCGAGTGCTTTAAGATGCTGTTCATTCATCATTGATACCATTACATGACATGAGTACAAAAGCATTATAGAGGACGACATCTAAAAGTCCTGTTTTAATGGATGTAGTATGAACTGCAAGTAGGACAGAGGAGGAATACGTGTCTAATGTAAGTGCCTATCAATTTATTGTTTTGTTGTTGTTTTTGGTGCAGCAGGTTGATAGGTGTCATTTTATTGTGTGTCCAGAGTAGATGTACAGTCTAATAAGACGTGTGCATTTCACCAGTTTGATTCACATCTTCACACACAATCCATTTGATGCATTTAGAAACATGTCAAGCAGCTACAGGGTTTATATCATTCATTTCAGTCCTATCTGGCTGAAACGTATGAAGTTATTCTGTTCAATTCAATACAATGTTGTGGAACACTGATAACATATCCAATTTAATTATACTGATATAATGTAGAAGCACATCACATTCACCAAAGAGGGGACTCGTTCTCTCTGTAAATAGTTTTTTTCCCCATAATTATGACTCAGTATCTTGTGATTAGAACTTGTAATTATGAGGAAATATTTGTATAACTAGGAAAATCTTTAAGTGATTTTTTTTTTTTAAACAGTCATCATTTGAGAAGACTACAACACTACCTTTTTGCCTTTAATTCCCTCTTGGTTTGAGGCTTTGGCTGACTTATCTATATGTAACAATATTCATAATGTATATCAAACAGGAGTTTTTTGTCTGTTGGGAGCAGAGGTGGGGACATAATATAATCTATGAAATGTATATATTACAACCCATGAAATGCAGATTTCTATACATTTCGAAAGAAATGTCAATATTGGCACCAGCATCGATGTGTTTCATCACAGTACAGTCATTTCATTTAGTTAACTGCCCCCCCAAAAAAGTATTTTACTGGTTTTAGAATGTTTCACACTGAAAACAGCTGCTGGAAACAACAATGAAGAGAGAGCTGAGAGTGAAACCAAAACATCACGCTGAAAGAAGCTAAAATGCTCCATGGAGCTGAGGGGAAATGCAGTTAATTCACTAAGTTCCCATTACAGCGACCCTGCCCACATACAGGTAGCCCCAGGTGCCAGTCACCAGCATTGTGTCTAAAGATAACTTAACTCTGATGATAACTCTGATCATCAATTCATTTTTTGCGGTTACAATACAATTTTCTCATCATTAAAATGTATTTTCTCATTCTAATGAGAACTGTTTCACATGTTCTTACATGTCTGGTTGGAGATAAGATGCTAAGAAATAAAATATCTGGTTCCCTTAAAACACAGATTTTGCGCTTTATTTTTTAAAATTAATTAATTAAATTAAATGTTTATTTATATAAGGACAAATATTTAGCATAAACTAATGCCACACACCACAGCATTCATGTAGCTTAAGCTAATTTACAATGCCCGTCCCTAGATAGGCAGCACAAAACACAAAACTCTATGTTGTTGTTGCTAGGGGCCCCTGTAGTGATGCCATACTGTATCTACTACATATTTTAATGACTGCACAAAAATAAAACTGATTCTGTGAGCTACCTGTCGGGTAGAACTCTCTTGCTGTAGAAATCAGGCAGTCCATCCTCCAGCATATTGACTCCTCCATTCTCTGAGCAATGCTACACACCCACACAAAACAGGAAACAGATAAAATAACAGGATAACAGTGATAAATCCACCATGTCGACAAAAAGCTGAACGGCTGACAAAAGGTATTATCATTTCAAATGGCTGGCTGGCAAAACCAGATCCACTGCCAACAGATTCTGTTTGTAAACTAACTCCTCATCATGCTGCCCTAACTCAGTTTGTACCGATTTGGAAAAAGCTTTTACAAAATCTTACAACAAACAAGCTGCTAAGTTAGAGGCTGCCCCGTGGCCCCTGGGAAATGGTTGTGCATGATTAATGTTTGAGTCAGAGAGACACATGCGACAGCTTCCTACTTTAAAAGGAACTTATTTTTGGAAAGTGCCACTGGCATGGGAAACAAGATACATAACAAAAGTTCACACAAAGCAGTCAAAAGATAAAAAAAACCCTACAAACTATGCATGTTGGGTTTACGTTATCACCTCTACATCCTCCTGATTTCTTTTGTGGAAACATATGGACTGAACATGCTGTCGTATGAGATCAAAAATGGGGCCATTAAACAATGAAAACCTCTTAGGTGCCATTAAAACAGGTCCAGCTACCATTTTAAAAGCACCAGCTGTGTTAGAATCAGGTCAGTATACAAATCTCACATTTGTTCATGGTGGAGAAACTGCCGTACAGAGTTTTCCGTCAAAAAAAGCTTGAGGAAAAGGTGATTCCTGCCTACTAAATAAGGTCAGAGGTCATTGCCACAACGTTTGCTATCAACTTACAGACTCTGGGGGGGGAGGGGGCCCTGCTCTGTGTCTGCGTGGTGGGCGTGGCCTGACATGGGTCACGTGACGCAAGGGCGAGCCATTGGTGGGGAGGGTGGACAAACACTCCCATGATGCCGAGTGGGTAAGAGGGGCAGAGTGTGGTGGAGCTGAGGGGGTAGGAGAAGGACTGGCTTCATCACCTTGACCTACGACGAGACGGGAAAGGGTTGTGACATCTCAAACATTTTATATCACTTCACAATTTAACCTACAGTACTCACCGCATAGTAACCTGTTTTAAGGTCTGTCCTCTTTGGTTTCAATTATACAGACTGAACCAAATAATAAGTGACGAGCTCTTACAGTACATTCCATTTTTCTAAACTCACATATGAAAACCCTTTATGGCCTTAATTAGAGAGAAAATAAGAAAATGGAGATGCAACTCTGATATTCTTAGACCATTACCAGCTTAAATAATGAAAAGACATAACTCACGTCATCAAGTGTCACAGCGCGTGTGGCTGGAGAAATCAAGTCCTTTCTCATTTTATTACAAAAAGAAAGTCCGCCGACCCTGACCCTGCTATAACTGTAAACGTGTCATGCTACGTGAGCACTCGAGGGCAATGAGCTGCAAGTCGCGGCACAAAAACTCACTCAGTCTGGTGGAGACGGGACGGATTCTTCTAGTTCTGGAGCTCCGCTTTTTAATAGCCATTGTGTCCTTTTGTCAAAGGAGATAAATGTATAATGAGCAGTGACTTTATTTCAAACACTAAAACCAAATACATTAACACAAGTATGACCACAGCACACAATGCAGACAAAAGTGTTATGTATTGTATTTCAACGTGAATGACTTATCACCTCCAGTGCATTTTGATGCATGAGAATAAATGTTAGCAATCAAGAATGATAAAATGCTGTTCCTTTGCATCACAGGATATCAGTTTTGTTGCTTTACAGCACAAAACAGGAAGACGGGACCGTTCTGCCTGAGAAAGTGGAGCACAAGCGTTCGGAAAGGCTGGAGGGAATAAAAATGAGGAAAGGACTTTCAACATGTTCATCCTCTCCAGAAAAGGAAAGAACAGATACAAAGCACAAGGGTGAAGATGGAAAAGTCAGCATCTTCTTTGGAGTGGGAATCTAAAGGGATTATGGGAAATGTGGTCTTGATTTTGAAAAACTCTAAAAGTAGTGTTGTGGGACAGAGGATGACAATCTTTTTGTCTATTCTTACAGCCTTTTACAGTATACCATGTATAAGCACACAGCAGTAACATATTAATTTAGACCCGCATTCATTATTTGAATATTATATTGATCTTTGTTTTGGTTGTTTAATTCTATGAATCCATGAAATGTCACAAAATAGTGAAAAATGTCCAAGGCAAGTTCGGAGAGCCCAAGGAGACATTTTCTAATTGCTTACTTTGTCCCTTTAACAGCCCAAATCCAAAAGTATTCCATTTATATGATTTGTTACAGAGGAACATACACACGTGTACCTTTGGAGAAAAAAAATAAACTAACTATTCACTTACAAAAAATGCTCTCACACACTTACTATTCCCAGGTTGACGCCAAAGTCGTCATCGGTGAAATCCAGAGACTCGATTATTCTGGACTGTCTGATGGTGCGTCTGCCTGTCCCAACGTCATCCCAGCGCTTCACCTGAGACACCTGCCGCAGCTGACGCAACACGCACATCAGACACATGCACAGACACACAAACACACACATTCACACGCAGTGATGACAGCTGGAACAACATCCTTCAACACAGTCTCGGAGGAGGTGTGTGTCCGCCCTTGTACCCATGAAACTCACAAACAAAGCAAATGGGCTGCTTTGCTCTAGTTTGCAAAGCCGATGAAGAATATAAATAAAATACAATATCTTGATTATCAAAGCGAAGTGAGGCATGATAGAGGACAAACCTGCACTGCAGCAAAAGGGAGGAAGGAAAATGAGATGTAACGGTGGAGGCAGGGAATGGAATGCAAAACAGAGCAGGGCCGGGCAGTGTTATTGCCAGAAATCTATTTTTGCCTCCTTTTCCGCTGGCTTCATTTTAAACAATTCAATTTTATGGAGAGGAGAATCTGCAGGGTCTAATCACGGCCTTAACTGACTCATATCGAGTTGTCATGTTGTTTGTTTACTAAAAGAAAGCCACTCTATACTTATAAACCCTTCATCCTGATACTGTGATGACACACAGCAGCTCAAATAAAGTGCCTTCTTCAATCACTTAAAGATACTAAACATTAAAGATATGCTACCTTTTTGACGGCATGGAAGATTTCTGTCACAAATACATCAGATTTGAATGCGTCCTCCATGATACAGAAATAGACCATAGAGTGATAATGAGCTTCTGCACTTGAATCAATTTGCACTACTAATGTTTCTTAACTCACCAGATTGAATCTTAAAAGTAAATGTTATAATATTGTTGAGTGTTGTTGACTTTTGAGTGAAATCTTTGGAGGCATTTCTGGGCTGACTCAGCAGTCTACTCTATATTGATGGGGCTGGAGGCAGAGTTGTACTTATTTAGCAAGATTTTATCAAAAACGTGC
The DNA here is from genome assembly GCA_036023655.1 of Nannoperca australis. Taxonomy (NCBI): domain Eukaryota; kingdom Metazoa; phylum Chordata; class Actinopteri; order Centrarchiformes; family Percichthyidae; genus Nannoperca; species Nannoperca australis. The sequence goes on from JAVQJD010101182.1 coordinate 8,977, forward strand.
ATTATCTGATATAAACAAGAATTTTCAGCACACTGATGTATTCCATATGAAGGTTAAAGTTGGAGGAAACATGCTTTAAAAATTATTTTTTTACTGTTCAGATTATAGACTGTATATAAAGATGGACGACGTGTCTCCTCTTCCTCCCACTGTTCAAAAGTGAAGGCAAAATACACCGGATATGAGAGCTGCCATGTTGCGCTGGTGACATAATTTGGAGGCAGAGTCTGCGTAGTAGTGAACCGTGGTATCGAGGTTCCGCCCATAAATGCGTCTGAATCAATCAGAAGCAAAGCACAGTTGTTAATCATGACATGTCATGTCAATCATCTCACCCCCTTATTATAGAATCAAATAACTAATTAAAACCAAACATATCAGAAGAATTATCACTTGACACATCAGTGTGATAAGAATATTATTTGACATAGTTTTTCAGTTTGGCTCACGTCAAATCCGCTAACATGGAGGAGGCGAGGTTTATGACTTATACTGCCACCAGGGGTTGATCGAGATGTTTTGGCTTCACTTTTGGGGAGCTGTCATCAATCTTCGCATACAGTCTATGGTTCAGAGGCATCCATGACTCATCTTACTCTAGAAAAGTATCGATTCCCAAAATGAAATCATTGCGTCATACACAAACACACTAATCAGTGAATGTACGTATCTGGTAGTGAATGGTTACCCATGGGTTATTATTTCTATAGAAGCAATAACAGTAAATCGTTTTTGGTTACCAGGAAGAACATATATTATATGCAGAAACACTGATAGCCCAAAGTGGGGAAACAATCCAACCAACCCTCACGACAGAGGGCGTGTCTCCATCCTGTCAATTACTTCTAAGCTAATTCTGAGGGTGGAGCTTGCGTTGATGTCATTCTTTGAGTTGAGAAGATTTCCAGATGTCTTTCCTCTCAAAATTACTTTGAGATTGCAGATTGATCGCCCAACTTGATGCTGAGCCTTTATGCTAAGCTAATGTCTCCTGGCTCCAGCTTCATATTTAGTGGACAGACATAGTGGAGAGTGATATATAAAGCTGAAATCTGTAATGTTTTGTGATTATGATCTTTGGTTACATAGCAACATAATTACATTTCATCACATCCATCAGTAACATATTTGTGTTCACATTAGTCTGATGGTTCATAACATGTCACTTTTTGTTTTTACTTTACCAACATCAAGGTAAAAAAAGTGATGTTACAGATTTCAGTTTTAAACACACATTTTCTTTTCTACATTTCTACAAAGAAGTCATGCAGTAAAGTGATATTACCAGTACCAGGGTTTTATGAGTGGTGTAGAGCTCTTGTAGAATCTGATCCACTATAGAGTTGGTCAGATAGGAGACCACAGACAGCTTCACCTCCCTGAAAAGAGGAGAGCGAAGGACAACAGAGGGAATAACAATTATAGTGGTATGTCAGCCTTTAGTTCTTGGCTTGACCTGCACCATTTCACCAGCTCTCTGTCTTACTCCATGGCTCTGTTAATATCCTCAGCCGCTCTCTCCATGAGAGCGTTGCGGATGGCGGACCGAGGGATCGAAACTTGCTCCGAGATGGAAGAGAGAGGCGGGCTGAGTCTCTCGGCGGCTGAGCAGGACATTGGACACAACTCGCGGCACAGAGACACCATCGAGTCCACCACCACCTGGACACAAATGATCACTACACATCACTACACATCCATGTTTAATACATACACAGTATATACACATTCATGCTTCCAAAGCATTGAATTATTTATGCACATGTTTTCATCTGCTCGCTCAGATGTCCACCCTGCTCCTTTACTCTGACTTGTCATCTTTTAGTTATGTGCATTATAGCAGTCAATTCATCCATGAATCAAGTAGTAACAATTCATATGATCTGTTTGCACCTTCTTCCAGATATTTAACTTCACACCAAAGTTGTTTATTTGTGCTTGAGCACAGGTTAAAATCTTGCCCTTGCAAATTTAAAACGTGGCCTTGTGCATAACAGAAAAACTGTAAAGCACAAACAGAAATGTAAACTCCGCTCAAGTTGAAATTCAATACAAAGTATCCCCAATTCCTCCTCAGGGTGTGCTGCTGTTTTATCAATCATTTGCACTGTGCTACTGAATCCCAGTGGAGCAAAAAAATGTTAAACTCTTCCTTCCCTGTGAATTTAAAGGCTACATTTCTTTTGAAGTCAGCATACCTGCACCGCACACACAGAGTCACGCACTATTAATGTGCAATTTAAATGCAACTAGTCCAGAGCTCCACTATTGTTTAAAATACGGATGCATCAGGGGTATGGCTGTTTGGCTGTTTCTGCAATTGCGGCTGCAGTTCCGCCTCCAACCTACCTGCAGTTCTTTGTCTGCAGCCTTGGCCAGTTCTCCGGCCAGAGTGTCCAGTCGCTGTTTGACGGGGCCGTCCACCGACAGCACGTGGGCCAACTCGCACAGAGAGGGATACAGCTAATACACACACACACACACACACACACACACACACACACACACGAGAAGATGTTAAAGATCAGTGCTGGAAGGATTTTGTTTTAAAAGAATGACCCCTTTCTGAAAACTGACATTCTATGTATTATATTGTTGGACTATTATTATCAAGGTGTAAGTAGTATTTTGATGTAGTAGCAGGTGAAGGTGGAGCTAACTTTGACTACGTTATAGAGTGTTTTGGTTGGTTTAATCTAGAACAAAATCATATTTTATAAAGATGATCATATGTTTTGGTTACCAAAAATCGTCAATGTTTGTTGTAGTTACATCTTCTTTTATTAATCAAGTCTTTATATAAACTAAATTATTATCAACAATCATTTTACATGTAGTAAGAAAAAAAGAATATAATGAGAAACTAATTACTAATTATAAACTAAATACATTCATCTTAAATATTACAATATAAAATATATGACTATTTCTAGGCTGTGTACATAAGAAAGTATTTCGGTATTAAAACCCACATCTTTAATTTAACCAAGTATCCTGTATCATAGATACATGATGGCATTTGTGACAAACAAAACTGTTTGAAAATCTGTTGAGTACTGATTATTTAAATTTTGGGTAGAACTCCTTCCTACGTAGACTACATCTGAAAAAGAAAATGATAAAGCAAAGGAGGATAGCCCCATGGTACAACCCACAAACTTGCATTTTAAAACAAACATCGCGAAAACTTGAAAGGAAATGGCGTTCCACCAAACTGGAAGAATCACGCTTAGCCTGGCTAGATAGTCTTAAAATCTATAGGAAG
>JAVQJD010101189.1:0-13375 GCA_036023655.1 Nannoperca australis
AAAGTGTGTCACTTATCTATGCTTCACTGCTGAGAAGAACTGCTTCATGAATTTCCATAAGCAGTGAGCCTTAGACTCTTCAACACATTCATTCTTTTAGGTTGTTCCACAATGGTACAATGTTGCCTGCAGGCAACATTCAGACTTGTAATTACATTTTACCATTTTAAGTGACATGCATTTTAACCTGTTGAGGCTATTGAGTATTTTCCTTGTGTTTTTAAATAAATGATGTTCAAATTTGAAACAATAACTAATTTTTCACTACTTGCCATTATGGTACAGTGTTGTCTCAAGGCAACACACCGCAAAAAGTAGATTATGTTTATTTGGTCTATTCTATGACAAAAAAACACTCAAAACATTTTTTCCCCAACTCGTCGCAGCCCAGACGCAACGACACCGCCAGACCAAAGCATGCACCGAGGGGACCAAGCCCTCACTCTCATTCTCCTGAAACACAGAAGGCTGGTAACCATACGCACACTGGAAAGGAGTCATACGTCTAGGAGCTGTGGGCAGAGAGTTGTGAGCGTATTTCACCCGGTGACATGCTTGCTCCAGGAGGATGGGGACTGCATCACCAAGCACTGTAGGCAGGCCTCCAGCACCTGGTTGAGTCTGTCCTCTACCCCGAGGACAGGTTTACCTTGGCGCTGATGAGTCAGCAAAACTCCTTCCAGAACCTAGAAACAAACTGGAGACCACGGTCCATCACAATGTCACAGGGAAATCCATGTATACAAAAGACATGGAGCAACATGACCTTGTAACTTGGGCAACGGGATAAAATGAACCATCTTTGAGAAGCGATCCACAACTGTCAGGACCGTAGTGTGACCCCGAGATACTGGCAGTCCCATAACGAAGTCCAACATTTTTTTCTAAATTAGACCACCAAAAACGCTGCTTGATGACATACATGATTCTTAGCAATGACGTGTGAGCCCAGTGACCCGTGATCACAGGGATGCAGGTACATGCAGCCTGTTCTCTGGACAACCAATAGGAGCCGGGTCCCCACTAACAGCCAACTTGGGCGGCCACAGTGCTGTCGTAAGGAACCTTCTATAAAAGTTGGCACACCCCAGGAACTGTTGAACCTTCTTAGGGTTGCAGGGAGCGGGCCAGATGCTAAGCATTGCGCAAATCCAGCTTGTTGAACACCTGGGCCTTCTGGATCAGTTCAAACGCAGTGGACATGAGAGGGAGAGGGTACCTGTTCTTAATTGTTATCTGGTTAAGTGGACTAAAGTCTATACACGGCCTGAGAGACCCATCCTTCTTATTCAAAAAGAAAAATCCTGCAGCCGCCGGGGAGGAAGACGGACGGATAAGTCCGGCATGCAGTGACAAATCAATGTAGGCTCAAAGCATCTAGACGGCCCTTAGGTATGGTAGAGCCGGGAATCAAATCTATGGCACAGTCATATGGTCTATGGGGAGGCAGAGACAGGGCTTTCGCTTTGCTAAAAACCTTTTAAGCCATGGTAACTTTGAGGGACATGGGAGAGATCAGGAAACTCACCCTCTTCCAGGTCTAGAGCCACCTCGTTAATAGCTATGACAGATTTGTCAGTACGTAGTGTCCCCTTGCTCTCTGCCTGACACCCCAAATAAGTGCTTTGACAGCCCTGGCCCCATCCCGTCACTTCACCTAATCTCCAATGAACATGGATCAACCCCAAATTAACTGGTGGTGACTACAGCGAAAAAGGTAAAAAGCCATCAGAGCGCGAGTAGGGTAGTCGGGGGTTGACCAGCGCTCACCAGCGCCCTCCTTGTCACTGGTATGCCCGGTCTTTTGCTGGATCAGCCAGAGAGCAGGTGTCCTTTCTCTCCACAGTAGAAACATCGACAGATCTTTAATGGAGCTGCTCAGGCCATGCATAAAGGCATCCATCTAAGCGGGGGGATTCCAACTGCTGTCAGTGGCCATAGTCTGGAAATCAATGGCATAATCTGACACTCGGCCTCTTGGTTGCTTGATATGCACCAATCCTCTTGCCGCATCTCGCCCATGAGATGAATTATAAAAAATCTTCCGTTTTTAAGTTCCTTGCCCATTCCGCTGTAGCCCAGGCGGCCGCTCTTCCCGTGAGATGTGAAATAATTTACGCCACCTTTGCCTGTTCGGTGGATAATGCAGCGGGGTTCAGTTTAAAGTGTACTGCACAATAAAAGGGTGACAGTCACATGTTCAGAATCTCTCTGGAGCCGCTAGTAGGGGGGTCGGCGTCCGCTTGAGAATCAGGGCGGGTTGCGCCGATGGCGGAGATGGAGTCCAAGGAACCCGATCCGCCCGAGCCAGTACCTGGTGCATCTTTTCTGTTAGCTGGCTTATTTGGGTGATAAACGAAGCCTGTATGCTGTCTTGGCGTTCTGTGAGGGTGCAATTGCTCCTCTTGTTGGTGCAGCCAAAAACAAACGGCCGATGTGACAGCAAAATAAAGGATCTTCAACCTGAAATTTCTTATAAACTATTCATTCAACGTTCACACTCCGATCACATGAAACTCTCATGGTCATGGTAGCTAATAGTCGTGTACTAATAGTAAGGTCTTGAAAGTGAATAGGAAGGGATATTGTGTTTTGTTAAGAATGATTAATTTTGATTTCATGGTAGATGTGAGTTTCAACAATTTTACATCTAACAGCCACAAGACTTCTAACTTTTGAGAGTATTGCCAATTTCAACTGTAGGAGCTCCGTACTGTTTATATCCATTGCTAAACTAGTGGAATACTGGGATGTAGGATTTCTTTTTCTTTACATAAAGGTGAGAAGTTTCATTGAGAAGTTGTGTGGAGGGAGGCTATATATTGGAGGTTGTGCTCTGGTTATGTCTTGAAAACAGTGGTGTGGTTTGAATAATAGTACATCAACAAGATGTAACGAACAATAATTGTTAGATACTTTTAATTTTCTGCTCCCAATGGTTCAGTTAATATGGTGAAAATTGAGGGAGAGACAGGACGTCTTTGTCTGCCCTCCACTTTAAGGTGAAACTTGATAGTAGCCCAGTGGGTGTGATGGTGGCCAAAGGTGTACAGTGCACACATGTACCTTTAACTGTCCAAATCTAATAAGATTTTGCACTTGAAAGCTGCATTAAGGAGAATAATTCCCAGAAATTTGTGAATGAATGCTTTCCTAGTTGAAATGTGTGACTGACTCTCAATACTGATTACTAGAGCCTTACAAATGCTTTCAATGTCTGCATTCATTAATGACAAGTGACAGTAACTAAATAGGTCAGTGATTTCATAGTTGGGCTTGAAACGGCTACAGACAATGTAATGCTTGCTATTGGTAAATTAAAATGGGTGCTTACAACAAGATTTGGACATTTCTTTGACATTTTGTTTTTAAATATTGAAAGAATAGAAAACATTCTCAGTAATCTTTAGATGTGTGACCTAGCTCACTTCTGACACATCATCAAGGTAAAGACTTTTCAAGAGGCCAAGTCAAAATGGGTCAAAGCCCAATTCAGTTTCCATTCCAGTCAAACTCCAATCCAAACTGTCTCTTTCATTTATTTCAGGCAGTAGAGGGGACAGGTCTGGCCTTCATAGTGTACAGTGAGGCAATTAAGAACATGCCAGTGTCTCAGCTATGGTCAGTGCTGTACTTCATCATGCTCCTGCTGTTGGGAGTAGGCAGCATGCTCGGAAACATCACTGCCATCATCACTCCGCTACGAGACTTCAAGCTTGTGTCTCACATGAGCAACGAGTTGTTAAGCGGTAAGATCCAGGCCGATGCTGATGGAACATGCTGACAGTATGATCAACTTGACAGTATGATCAACCTGACTATATAGCCTGAGTTTGTGGTTTATATAGTCCCAGAAACTGATTGCCATGTTACTGCGATTCAAATTGTGGTTACAAACTAAATCAGATAGTATCCTGTGTCCTGTTCACACACACTACAGTAGCAGAACCAAATCTACCTCTCCAAACTGGGAGTACCTTTGAAGCTCTCCTGTAATCATCAGAATATAATGAACTTGCATGTGAGCCTTCTCTTTTCTTCCCCCTTCAGACTTTGTATATATATATACAGTACCAGTCAAAAGTTTGGACACACTTTCCCATTCACTTGAATGAAACTTTTGACTGGTACTGTACATGTCATCATGTTTTAGGGAACAATTTCTACTGGGAAAAATCTTGTGACATCACTGCATATTTACATGTATTGAGCTGTCTGCTGCAATATAATGTTTTGCTATGAAGTGAAGATTAAAACTTGCTAATTGGAAAATAATCAGTGTTTTGCTTGCAGGTTTAGTGTGTTTGTTCTGTCTGCTGCTCGGCCTTGGCTTCACCACCTCGTCAGGGAATTATTGGTTTACCATGTTCAATGACTATGGAGCCACTTTCTCCCTGCTGTTCATCGTCCTCACCGAGGTCATAACTGTTAGTTACATCTATGGAATTAAAAGGTCTGTGTATGTGCTGTGCGTGGTAGTACCCACATTTGTATACTGTTGTTTCTGCTCAACTAGTGGCTAGTGCCATACGTTTGAAGTATAAAATAACAAGTAATGTGTCTCGCTGTATAGAATAATACTGAATTTTAATTTATTATCTTTTCATTTTAGGTTTGAAAAGGACATAGAAGACATGCTCGGTCATCGTCCCCACTGGTACTGGAAGATCATGTGGGCAGGAGCCAGTCCCCTTCTCCTTATTGCCCTTTTCATCTTCTACATCATCACCTACATCCAGGGAGGTACACCCACCTACCAAGCATGGAACAAAGAGCTGGTGAGCTGTGGCTTTTTTCTTCTCCATTAGTGTCTTGTATACTTATAGTGTCTTGTAGCCATCCGTAGCTGATTTCCGCCATCTGATATCTCCTACAATATTATGTCATTTCCAGGGTTACAAACACATATTTGGTGACCTCACACCACCCAAATAAGAGGAATCTTAATAATCTTAATGAGGTTATATAGACTGCCCATGCACACAAATAAACAAATATATAAAGTATTTTGTGGTAGTGTCTTGCTGAACTATAATTGAACACAGAGATGCATGTTATCATGCTAATGTGAGCATTCAACTCAAGTATAGCCTCACAGAGCTGCAAGCTGACTGGCTGTAGACTTCAGCGCCCTGTTAACCTGAAATAGGGCACAAACGCATCAGGGCATGACCATTTGCAATTGTAGTGACTAAAGGGTGTAACTAGGCACTGCTCAGTTCAAAGTGGAGCAGAGGATGAATACAATAGAATTTGCGCAGTAGTGATCCACAATGGAGCCGCGGTATCGAGGTCCGGCCCATACATCTGCCTGAACCATTATTTTGGCCCATGTCCCATCTGCTAACATGGAGGGGATTGGGTTTATGCTCTATACTTGCCACCAGGGGGTGATCCAGATGTTCTGGCTTCACTTTTGGCTCGCTGTCAAGTCCTCCATCTTTATATACAGTCTATGTGTACAACCCTGCCTCGAGGGAGTACAAAGACGTTAATTGCTGTACAGTCGCTTGACATTGTATCGCTCTTCAAGCTGGGATTTCTTGTTAGTATTTCTAATTGTGCTAGAGTAAAAAACACAAATGCAGTTTTTGTCCCAAAATGAGCAATGTAATGTCATGTAATGTCACTTTAGCAGAATACCAATCAATGTGCAGCAAGGGCAGAGTAATTAACTGCGTCATACAGTACCAGTCAAAAGTTTGAATGGGAAAGTGTGTCCAAACTTTTGACTGGTACTGTATATGGAGACAGGTGTTAACTGTACTTGTTGTTTCCTCAGGGAAAGTCAGTGGTGACCGAGTATCCTGTCTTTGGTCAGCTCTTCATCGGGCTGCTGCTGGTGTCGTCAGTCAGCTGTGTTCCCCTCACAGCTCTGTATGTCTACTGCAGGAAGAGGAAACATGGAAAGCATCCTAAGAGGCAGAAAACCGTCAGCACAGTATCTGCTTAGTGACCAGACAATGACCAGGACCTAACCATCACCACCATCACATGCCTTCCTAGACACCCCCACACCTCTGTCCTCCAGTTAAATACTACAACACATAATTTATCATCTATTATATGGAGCGACAGTGGTACATGATCAGTGGTCAGTTGTGTTTTCTTTCTATTCTCTTCCAAATTTCCCATTTTTGAGTTGTTCTCCCTGCAAGAGGACCTCTTTACTTCAGTGAACAATGCCCTCTGGCAGACGGAAACAAAAAAATGGAGGCATGGGGACATTCAATCAAGATGAAAATTGTGTCAAACCTTTCTACTCCTTTTTTTATGTTATGTGGTATTTTACTGTGAATGTATTATTGTAGAATTTATCTTAGTACTAAAGTCAGACTTCTGAGCCATAGTCCAGTCAATACTTCGAACTGCACTGAAAGTTCATCACATTCCACAAAGATCACAAGAAGTCCTCGCTCAATCAGTCACACAGCCTAACTGTGGAATATGTTATTGGTGTAGATATAGTTTGTTTTTTGCCAAACATTTACAGTAAATATAAATGTAATTACATATGATGCTAGTTTACTAAATGGTCACAATATGATGTAGATAAATATGAGACTCACTCAGTGGGTCATTCAGTGAGATTGAGTATGTAAGTCATTCTTTTAAATTTTACACTGCAAACATCTCTTGGGTCATGTTGTTTCATACGCAGCCATAAATATTCATATACTTTATCAATGGGCTGAACTAATTCAGGGTTAAGTCAAGTTTATTTGTAGAGATACAAAATCCCACAATGGGATTATAGTCAAGCAGTAGGATTATAGAAGGTCCAGCACTACTGCATAGTAGCAGCATTTGTTGTTGCAGTTCCCCCGTGTTTCAGGAATTTTCTAAAAGTGTCAGTATTTTGAAATAAGAGAGGAGGGGCAGTACCAGGAACAAAACATGACCCTTGATTCTAGAAAATCCAAGTTGAAACTATTTGATATAGTGCTGGAAACTGCCAGCAAAAATATTTTACCACACAGCGGGTGAATGTTTTTACTTGTTGTAAGAAAATAAGATGTTGGGCTCTGTAACAGACTGATTAAGGTGTAGATCCTTTAACAGTCTAGACATCTAACAATAGCTTGTATTGAATTGACAAGTAATCAGATTTATATGTGTGCTCTTTGTAAGAAGATTGTACCATACATGCTATATATGATATGAATGTTAAACAGAGCACATAAAGTCCTTTGTATAAACCAGTAATAGATCTACTGTGCCAAATATAATTTGAATACTGAAATATGTGCTCTGTACACCCTCAAAGGTGTCAGATGTGTACATACTATAGATATGTGTATCATCAAATGATCTAATGATTTGGCAAGAAATATGTAACTTTTGCTTTTTTGTGCCATTGGAACACATCTTAGTAACTACCATAGACAACAAAGTGCCATTAAAACTAGTTTGATGTCAAATCAAATCCAATAAATGTTCTAATCTAATCTTTGCATAAACAATAAGCTAACAGTGAAAGAAACATCTTATTCCTGTTTTAACTACCATCTTCCTTGTGGTGCCACGACACTAGTAATATGCTATCGGCAGTGGAAGCTGAGGAAACAGTTGCAAGTATTTTGACTAGTGACAATGCAAAGCCTCACTTTGCACTTCTGACACATGATGGACGTCCATCCATCCTGGCACATCCTGCATCAGCGTTTTACTGTCAGGATAGGGAAGTGGTCAGTCCTGTCATATTGCATATCAGCCACAGTCCTGGGGACTTTCAGCTGTTTTATTACTCTTGGTGGTGTATTGTCCTCATTTCTTTTGAAGGGCCATTTCTTCTTTTCAAGGTAGATTAGCCCTTTGGCAGCATCCAACCTAAAGCCCTCAAACATTGGTATGTCTGACCTTGCCCTAAGATCCCATCCTAGGGCCTGGCACACGCACACGCATCCGCTCTTTTCCTCTTTAGAGTAGTGTCACCTGGTCAACAGGGTTAACAGAAGCATAGGAGCTCACCAAGGTGACTGTGCCCATTTGACCATAGCAAGCTTTCAACATCTTTATATTTTATACACATGATCCACACATTTTTCCGTCAATATTTTACACATTCCGTTGTTTCACACATTTTTGTTTTACATTTTCTATTGATGATTCTTGACTTTAGTAGAACTTTAATATCTTTTTCCCTTCTCTTACAGTGTGTGTGTGTGTGTGTGTGTGTGTGTGTATGTGTGTGTATCTGATATATATATGTGCATCTATATTGTAATGCACCAATTCTTTATATGTGAAAACCTGCATGCAAATAACAGTGATTCTGATTCTGATATATAAATATAGTATCAGCAATATTGCCGATGAACAACAAAAACAATGTTGGGCGTGAATGTTCATTCTTGACCTTGAAAACAGTAGCGCAACAAAAATGATTCTCAATACAAGATCCCACATACTTGTATGTGGAGCATTTTAAACCCCGACAGCAGCTTCTACCCGATCTGACATCTGGCACAGGTACGTGGATCACATTTTCACCAAACTGCACCGTTACACCCAATCTGGAGAGCTCCATCCAACGCAACAGCCATCAACTGACATATTAAGTTGGATAGTGAACAGGAAGAGCATTGTAAGCTGCTGTTTCTAGACACCTGTTTGCCGGGACACCTTAAAGACAGGGGAGGAAGACTGGTGTGGTGTATGACGCCATTATGACATCACATGTAACAGCTGTGGGGGGATCACTCTATCAGTAAGGACACTACACAAGAGACTGAATGAACACCAGAAACAGACATTATGGCGTGATATTAACGAGATCTGTATGTAGATACATTATCCATTGGTCTTTGCATTTACACAGGATCAATATGCCCATTAGTTAGGCTGGGCTGGCAGAGTCGTCAATAAACATGTTGCATTCAAGGTTAAGAGAAGCAATGCCATAGAGGGATGTCATTCATTCTTAAATCACTTTTTGCTAAGAAAGACTTACTATTAGCTACTGCTACTATTTGTAGCTTTTGCTGGGCTAACAGGAAGAGGCAAATTTAGATGACCTTTCAACATTGTCATTGTGTTGCTATTAGTCTGTGATAATGTGATTCTGTTTGTGCTTATGTTCTTGTACTTGATCATATGTTTAATTTGAATGTTTTTTATATACCATCAACCTGCCAGGGACTGCATATGAAAATAATCTGGCTAAATATGTTATATTTAAATGATGGAGTTGTCAATTCTTAAATAAATAAACTAACTAACAATTCAATTCAGTTTTATTTATATAGCGACATTTCCTAAAAAAGTTATCTCAGGGCACTTTTTCATATAGTGCAGGTCAAACTTGCAGGGCAGATTTCTTTTCTTAAGTATGTGGTCACAATGTATGGATTACATTTACACCTGGCAATCCCAGCCTGACCACCTCCAAATGTGGAGTGGCTGGTCTGATTGCATTCTGATCCTAATGAGTTCTGCATGTATTTACACCTGGCATTAACATGTGTTCTTCCTTATCCAGATAATGTTCCCAGGTACAGACATTCATTCACTTTAAAGCATGTTATTTGATTTGTCATTCAAGAATTTATAGTGCCAACATTTTTGGTTTACATGCTATTATTATTTATATGCTATTGTTTTGGTCTACAATAACCCAGTTGGGACAACCAGTCCCTACAGGCTTCCCAAACAATTGATCCTTTCTATGACGACATTTGGATACAGTATTTTATTGTAATTTCGTAGAATGAATGGAGTGAAATTCCTTGGTGTCTTGTAGGTTTGTGGCCCCTAACCTACCTGTGGCAGCTCACCCAGCAGGTCTCTTCCTGCTCACTCAGACTAATCTGAACTGGAATTTTAAGCTTGTTGTTGCCTCATCATCTGATCCCCATCTCAGAAAAACAAGCCAGAAAGACATTATTGTAATGCCAATGGTAGAATGGTTTACATTAGTACAATAATTAACACCACTGCAGACTAATTTTACATTAAAACACATGTATTCAAACGTTTTGCATGTAAATATAAATAAGAGTGTTCACAGTCAAATATGCCACATCATAGGGGAAAGTACTAAGTGTGAAGAATGGTTCACAGTGAGTGGATGCATTACGCCACAAAATGTAATGTGTGATGAATCATTAGGTAATAATCTGTGAATCAATATACTGATCCCTGTCTTCATGAGTCTGAACTAGTAACAGTTCATTCATTACTAATTACCTAAACATTAGTTAGGCTACTCTTTTTTTTAAAGTAATCATCACACTGAGTAGTTACTTAGTAGCCTCTCACTACTCAATGATTATCTAACCATTGCACACCATTTTACCACCTTATTGCAGTCGACCACACGATTACATTTGGGAAAGCCGACGTCGTGCTTTGATGTTTGCCTGTTCACCCACAGTGTAGGGAAACTGTATGTATTGCTGGGTCATTCCAATTTTGTCACCCCACACAGATGACACGGAGTGGGTTGTAACAAAGTAACACCATGTATTTGACAACAACTCACAAGCGCTGCATTTCATTAGTAGTTCCACTTCCATCAGCCCTTGGAAATACATAACAGCATACATTGTACAGAGGCCACTTGGAGAGCTTGTAGGCTTACAGCTAAACTGCTTTTTACAGAACACCAGAAATACTTACAAACTCATTTCAATGAGGTGAAAGCTTCTTCTGCATTGGCTCATGAGCTGCATCAGTTTGATTGAGAAATGTCTGTTTGTGATCTATATCATGATTATCAAAACTATTATTGCTACAGGATAATGAAATCTTGCAAAACTGCTATTTTTCCATGCATTTACTGTCAGGGTTAGCCATGAGGTAGCAGATCTGTGCGTAACACAAGACATTTGTAAGCGCAGGAAGTTTTTTGAAAAAGAAAAGGATCAAATCTGAGAAGTTGAAGTAAAAAAAAAAGTTAAATATTTTCAAATTGCTTGGTATTTGTGGATTATGCACGAATCATTGTTTACATGTACATATCTTGTTTTTCAGTTACACTCTTTATTGAGACTATTTTTCCTCCAAACAAATTGCCCCGTTGATTCATACTTTGATTGTAGGACCTTTACCTTTACCTTTGTTCAATTCAATTTAATTGTATTTATATAGCACCATATCATAACAAAGTTATCTCAGGGCACTCAATCGCATGGAGCAGGTCGAGACCAACTTTCACACACACAAAGACCCAACGTTCCCACCATGAGCAAGCACTAGGCGACAATGGCAAGAAAAAACTCCCTTTTAACAGGTAGAAACCTCGAGTAGAACCAGAACTAGAACCAGAACCAGGCTGTAGGTGGGCGCTCATCTGCCTTGACTGGTTGGGTTGAAAAAGGGAGGGGGGCCGGAGAGATCTGGTATGGTCTTAGGTTTTTCTTGTCATTTTAATCAGATGAATTAAAGCCTAGATCTAGGCTGTTCCCAGTCCTGCTGTCGATCTTATTAGCATGGCACAAATACACCTTCAGGAGAGCCAGAAAGTCTAGATCCCAGGTGTGGGAGGTGTCAGGGCGAAATCTTTACTGTTGGGCAGTGTCTTCAGACAGCAGAATGACGCGGCACACAGTCTCCAGGGGAAAACAATGGTGACTGCAATGAACCAAGGGCACAGTTGCATTAATCCAAATTCTGCCTACCAGGACCTGAAGACACGAAACATTCAGCAGACCCAAGCAGAGCCGGAGGACCGTCACATTCATTTGGCATCCTGGTGTGGTTTGCGAGCTGCACTGTGGCTGACAAAAAAGCACTACAGAGAGTAATTAAACCAGCACAGAACATTATTAATACAGAATTACCTCCCCTTCAAGACATCTACAGGACCCGGTGGACTCATTCCACCCAGCCAACCATCTCTTCTGTCTGCTGCCCTCTGGAAGGCGATACAGGTCACTGAAGACCCATACTTCCAGATTGTTGAACAGCTTTTCCCCCTGATGAAATGGTACTATATAAATAAAATTGAATTGAATTGAAGCCAAGGGGACTGAATCTGCACCTCCTCCCAACATGACAGGTTAACAGCAGATTAACGCTTCTCCATGGAGGAGTCTCTAGTCCTGCATATAAATCCTGCTTGAGTAAAAGTACATAAGTATTACCAATAAAATGTGTTTACGGTATCAAAGTACTTATTCTGTAATAAGCTGTCTCCATGTAGCATTTTACTGTTGTAGCTGCTCGAGGTGGAGCCAGTTTTAACTACTTTATGTAGGTTTGGTACCACTGGACTCAACCATCTGTACATAATCACCAGATAATCTTGAGGGGTTATGTAGTGATTAATGGGAGAGCAAAGAAGAAAAAACAAAGATCCACTATACAAATCTGTATTCATTCATCTGACCTTTTCTCTAGTATCCCCCATACTAGATATTTTGAACAGTTATTTAAATGAAAGCATCTGAAAAGTTTAGAGGGGAAACATCTCTTTGGTGGAACTAACAACTCAGACGTCAGAAACAAGACAAGGAGCCCCAAATAGAGACTGCTTTTCTGTCAGAGGTCACAAGCCAAAAAGGTTGAGAACCATTGGCTTCATATTGAACAATGAATTTTATAAGCTTGTCGTTATTTTATGTAAAATCTTCATTTGAAAAGAAACTAGTAATTATAGCTGTCAGATAAATATAGTGGAGCAGATGTATAAAGTAATATAAAATAATACTCAAGTACATCAGAACTGTATTTACATACAGTAGCCTACTTGAAGAAATTACTTAATTTCCACCGTTGATCCTGATGAATCTCATCTGTTTATCAGGAAGTGTGTGCTCGTGAGATGGCTGATTGATCCACTCTGCTCGTGGTCAAGTTTCATTCCCAAATGTTACCAAAGAGTAAAAAGAATTCCACACTGCTAAGCTTCTAGTCCTTCTCTCAGCAAACAAAAAGATCAGAGGTTTAGGAGTGTCAGTAGTCGTATGAGAGGACCTGAAACAATTAAAACATATGAATAATACGGATATCAGTGATGCGTCATCAAAGCATGTATGAAGTTATAGACGCTAAAACAATGTAATTCTAAAGCTAAGTGGTCCATGACTAATACAAGAGATGGCATGATGGTCCCGAAGACATTAGAAGAGAGAATATTAGCCTAAAGTGATACAGAAAGACGCAGACATAGGGCAACTACTGCAATGTAATATTAAATCTAAAGAAAACTGTATTAGCCAGCCATGATGATGATGATCTGGTGAATACAATAGTAAGTTTGCAGTTTGATAATTTATTTTTGTTAGTTTCAATGTCAAATTTAAAACATAAAATCAGATTAAGGCCTTTTGATTCTTAAGTCAAACAAGGGGAGGAAGAATGTGGTCATGACTGGTACGGCAGCCCTCGACCACTCCACTTTCATGTATCAGAGAAGATTCTAAATAGCAGA